>SJYC01135529.1:0-20136 GCA_006408675.1 Madoqua kirkii
GTGTATAAATGGAGCTCCTATTATCCAGCCACTATTCAATAAGTAGTCTATATTTTCTCCGTGGATTTGCAACACTAACTTTTTATATCTTAAAATCTTCATGCAAATGCTTCTAGATTCTCTATTCTGCTTGACAGATCTATTTGTTTTTACTAAAAACTACTCTGTTTTAATTGGTGTGTCTTTATAGTGTGAGTTGATATCTTGGAATATGCTTGTTTGCATTATTTTTATCGAGATTTTCTTAGCTCTTCTGTCACATTTTTTACTTCTTTCATTTGAGGAATATGATCTTACATATATATGTATATACCCCAAGTATATATGTTAAACACATGCACACACACATACACACACATATACACATACTTCATTTGTTGGTTTCTTAGCTGCTGCTGCTGCTAAGTCACTTCAGTTGTGTCCGACCCTGTGCAACCCCATAGACGGCAGCCCACCAGGCTCCCCAGTCCCTGGGATTCTCCAGGCAACAACACTGGAGTGGGTTGCCATTTCCTACTTAGCTATTTGAGGGTTAAAGATTGCTGGGCTTCCCTGGTTCAAAGAGTGAAGAATTTACCTGCAGTGCAGGAGACCCAGGTTTGTTCTCTGGGTCAGGAAGATCCCTTGGAGAAGAGAATGGTTACCCACTTCAGTATTTTTGCCTGGGGAATCCCGTGGAGAGAGGAGCCTGGTAGGCTACAACCCACAGGGGTCTCAAAGAGTCGAACATGACTGAAGACCAACACTTTAACTTACTTTTCACTTTCTAAAGAGTGCCTTACCTAACTGAAGTCTCAGAATTTCAGGAGAAAATATTTTAGATTTCCTGCCTTTGGGAAAAGCCAATCTCCCCTTTGCTTCCAATCTTAGTATTTTTGGTAACAAGTACAAAAATCAGAGTCAACTATTTTTAGTTTCTCGCTTCAGATTCAGTTTATGTGCAATGTGAAATATGGGGCTAGAGTTGAGTGCTTGAATTAACAGAACATTTCAGTTTAAATTTATTTTTACCCTAAGACACTCTTTCTCGGGGCTTTCCTGGCGGTTCAGTCAGTAAAGAATCTGCCTGCACTACAGGAAACCTGGGTTCCACCCCTGGGTCGGGAAGATCCCCTGAAGAAGGAAATGGCAATCCACTCCAATATTATTGCTTGGAGAATCCTATGGACAGAGGAGCCTGGGAGGCTACAGTCCTTGGGGTTTCAAGAGTCAGAAATAGTGATTAAACCATCACTACTTTTTCTATGTTCAGCCTCTGAGATTCTGCCAGTCAAGTTATGAAATTTAAATTCACATAGCAATTTTAGACATAATTCATTAGAGCACTAAATCAGTTCTATGTTTTCCATGACCATTAATGAATTTCAGAAAATGGGACTGCAAACAAAAGAGACAATTTTTGAAGTCATGTTGTTTTGGACATTTATCATTCTAATCTAAAATATCAGGTTTTAAGCAACTTGGCTATAGTTAACCATTCATTCCAGTTCTATAAGTGATATATATATATAATTCATCCTGATTTCTATATATTTGAGTGCTTACTGACATGTGCCTTATCTTCCTTACTTTCACTGCTTCTCTACTAAAGAGTAATTTTTTAAAAAGAAACAAAAAATAAAACAACATAAAAACTCTTGCTAAAATTCATCCTAAATTTCAGGAACCATTGGCATTCTGTTTAACTTCTCACAGTAAGAAGCCATAAGCACTGGAAGAATCACAGAGATGAATACTTTCATTGTTAGCAGTTGTCCTGGGAAGGTCTAAACAATAAAGTTTTCCTTGTAATTTAATATTTCAGAGTCTGGCATCTATCATTTTTGTGTCCCCTCCCTTCCTTCTGTATGGTTTGGCTTCGAGCCTCTCAGACCTGTGGCTCTTTATTGGAAGATTGCTTTCAGGCACCGGGGCCTGCTTTGCCAGCACTTGTGGAGAATTAGAAGTGTGTGGGGATTTAAATTTATGTCTCTCCCACTTCTCTGGGGAAGCCTGAAACCAATGAATAAAACTCCAGCTCTCTCTCCTCAAATCAGTACATCTCTGAGACAAATTTACACTGCAGAAATTCCCTGAAGTTTCCTTTGGTAAAACTGCCTGAGAGCCAGCCCACTTTTGTATGGTTTTATCCTTTTCCCCAATTAGTTCCCACCCTCTCACACGTCTTCCTGAAGACATCTCCTTACTAAGCCATTTACCCGTGAATCCTTGACTGAAGATCTTTCTTGTGGGCAACCTGACCTAAGACATGATAAACAGAAGCATTTTGAATGCAGTTTTAACATTTTGGTCTCATTTTCCATTTTCCCCATTAAACAGATTGGCTCTCTATATGTTCTTCTTTAGCCCCCCCCCACCTTTTTAACTCCAAAACTCTGCTTTTTCCAGTAATTACCCATATCTAGTGGAGAAGGAAATGGTAACCCACTCCACTATTCTTGTCTGGAAAATCCCATGGACAGGCATGAGGCTGCAAAGAGTCAGACATGACTGAGCATGAGCACACACACACACACACACACACACGCACGCACGCACGCACGCACACACGCACACACGCACGCGCACGCACACACACTCCTATCTGGTGTCTCTGCCTTAGTTTTTCACTCATCTTCTTTCTCACTAAGACCTACCTCACAACCCTGGGCTTCCTGCATTTGCTAGCAATTTCTACAGGGGGTCGATCGAAAGAAGCAGATTCCGCAAGATTAGGCATGAGGTTTAACTTCAGTCAGCCTACCAAGAGTTTCCTGAACGTTCAATCTTAGGCAGAGGAGAAAAAGTCAAGAGAATGCATAGCCACCATTTACTGAGTACTTGCCATGTATCAGGCATTCTACTAAATTCTTTTGTATGTAATGCTATTTTAAAATGATATCCATATGAAATGTTGATACTGTTACAGAATTTTTATGTATAAATTATGGCATAAAGAGATTAATAATTTTCCTGTATTTACTCCATTAGTAAATACAGGAGAAGAATTTGAGCTCATGTCTTTCTGACTCCAATTCATGGTTTTAATCACTATGCAGCATCACCTCCTGTGTTTGATTTCAATCACTGTAGAGGGTAGGAGGACTCTTAACTGGGCAAGATGAGGCTTGGGGCTTTAGCCTCTCTTAGCCTCTATATATATCTGTCTCTCTATCTATCTGTCTATCTACCTATCGCTTGTGTGAAAATTGCTGTTATGTCAGTCTTTGTGACCCCGTGGACTGTAGCCTGCCAGGCTCCTCTGTCCATGGAATTCTCCAGGCAAGAATACTGAGAGGGTAGCCATTTCTTTCTCCAGGGATCTTCCAGACCTCGGGATCAAACCAGGTCTCCCTCATTGCAGGCAGATTCTTTACTGTCTGAACCACCAGGGAAGCACATTAACTTTGCCACTAGCTAGTCAATAGGGCTCCATCAGGATCTGTAATCCACACATTCTATTAATAATATATATTTGTACATGTACATGTGTGCTCAGTTGCAAAGTTGTGTCCAACTCTTTGCAGCCCCATGAACTGTAGCCTGTCTATTATTTATCTCTTATCAGCCTATTAGGGCTTCCCTGGTGGCTCAGTCAGTGAAGAATCTGCCTGCAGTGCAGGTGACTTGGGTTCGATCCCTGAGCTGGGAAGATCCTCTGGAGAAGGAAATGGCAATCCACTCCAGTATTCTTGCCTGGAAAATCCCATGGACAGAGGAGCCTGGTGGACTATAGTCCATGGGATTGCAAAGGCCCGGACACATTTGAGTGACTAACACACACACACCAATCTATTAGTCATCTATCTATCCCTCTATAAAATATTTTAAAACAGCTAGTGAATAGGTTATCTTACCTTGAATCTCAGGTCAGAATTATTTATGCTTTAAAGGACTAGCCTTTTGTCATTTATTTACAGTTGACAAAGGTACTTGACTGATCAGGTATGTACCATACTTAAAACAGTAGGAGGTCTTGTTTTTACCATGATATACCTCTTAAAATGGAAATTCAATATCTATTTTAAAGAGAGAATAGCATTAAAAATAATGAGAACTCAATTATTTCAAGAAAAAAAAATGGAGTCCTAGACATTTCTGAACTTGTTTTTACTAAACTCCCTTGTGGTTTAAGCACAATTCCTGACAGCTCTAAAACTATCTTACACAAGTAGGTCAAGGATTTATGCAAATATTATCTTGTTAAGTGTGAATATTTATCTTGGACACTGCTAGAATATTTCTCTCCGTTTTACAGTTTTAAGGCTTGAGTTACCAGATGTCCATAAAACTACTGGATTACCAAACCAGTTATGGAAAAAAAAAAAACAACGCACACACAAAACCTCTCTTCCCATTCCTCAGTCTAGAATTCAAGGTGAAATTGTTGATAATATGGTCACTGAGAAGTCAAGAATTATTCTTGTCCATGACCCCAGAAGTTGCTAAGCTCTACATTCAAAAGATAGCAGAATAGGTGCTTCTTTTTTATTAACATGTGAACTTGATATTACTTAATGCAGCATTTTGATAAAGCTCAAATGGAAAATCAGCTTAGGTTTGTGATCTAAAAAGAGTCTTCAACTTTTGTTTTAATCCAATTGAAAACTTACCTCTAGCTGATCTCTGAGTGAGAAGAAATGAAATACTATATAGAGCATGCAGAGGAAATGAGGATCAAAGAGTGAGATGAATCTGCTCTGAAGAAATAAGACTAAGTTTACTTAGTCAGTACCAGAGCCTGCATTTAGGCACATTAACTTTGCCACTAGCTAGTCAATAGGGCTCCATCAGGATCTGTAATCCACACATTCTATTAATAATATATATTTGTGCTCAGTCGCAAAGTTGTGTCCAACTCTTTGCAACCCCATGAACTGTAGCCTGCCAGGCTCCTCTGTCCATGGGATTTTCAGGTAAGAATCCTGGAGTGGGATGCCATTTCTTCCTCTAGGGGACCTTACCAACCCAGGGATCGAACCCACATCTCCTGTGTCTCCTGCACTGACAAACAGATCCTTTACCACTGAACAACCTGGGAAGCCTATATATGTAAATACATGCATATATTATTCTCATTTGGAAAAAGCAGGAGTTTCCCCTGGCGTTGGAGGATAACTGAGAACTCCCTCTCCGGATTATAACAGCCTGTTCAAGTACAATTTTTGACATCTCAGTCTGAAGTACTTTCAATTAATTGATTAATTCCACCAAAATCAGAGTCTGACTCAAAGATATTGAGTAGGATCTTAACCATGCATATTATAAAGTGATCCCTCTTACAATTTAAAACATAAAAAAGGAAAAATAAGTAAAAGAAAATTATCTTCTTCTAACTTTAAAGTCATAAACATTTACCAGTTTTAGAAATTACTCTTTGTTTTTATTCTTTAAAAATTCAGGAATAGTGAGTTTAAGTTAACAGATGTAAACAGAAGCCATCATCTCTCTTGGCCCAAGTTAAAAACTTATACCTGTCTGGGTCTGTGAGCAGAAACAGATTTTAAGCAGTATATTAGGTTCTTTTAAAACCACTAGAAGAGCTAGAGGAGTAAGTTCTAGCTTTGGCTCCCCAGAAAAGACTCCTAGAATAAATTGTTGCAAAAATTGCTTATTATGGGAACTACTATCTCTTCCATGATAGGAAAGCTGGAGAATCAGGAAATCATTACGTGAACTACTGGCCCTTGTACCATATTACCTCATTTACAATCCAATCAGGAAGCTATAGCTTCTACCACATCACTGCCTCCAGAAAATCACTGCTTAGCAGTGATGCGGAGGTCAGGAGGAAACTACAGGAAAGTTGACTTCAGATCCATGCTTTACCTGCCGTTTTGAACCTGTAAAACAAATGCCTGAGAACTTGATTCCTTACAGTTCATCCCCTTAGAATCAATATCAGGTCTGGAACCCTAAGGCATCTTCAAAGGAGTTTGAGAAATTCCATTTTCACCTTTCCAGACTCTGTGTACAGGAAAGCACTATAAAAGAAGACTGGGAAAGATGTCAAGTGAGTCAATCAAGAGAACAGGATATGGTCCAGTCTCGAAGAACCCTGCTATAGAACCAAAAATGTTTTAATGATTTTAAAAAGTGATATTTATAAAGCTATTGTTTTCTTATTTCATTTTCTCTAAAGGAAGTTAAAATGTCAAATTGTTAAGTTAAAGTTCAGATACCTGACAAAAATACATAGCTTGGTAGGTTTAAGTAACAGAAAATGTCAGTGACAAAATTATAGAAACCAGGTACAGGAAATATGTTTCAATTTCTAAGTATACTGCTTCCTTAGTCATTATAGAAAAGCATATGAATGACTAATGAAAATGTCTTCTATCATTACATGTTCTATGATGAGTCTGGGCATTTGGGAACGTCTTTTAATTTTTCATGGCTTAATGATTTCTAATAACTATTTGAGCAGGAATGTCAACTATGTTAATTACTGACAATGCTGGATAAACCTGGGTAATATTTTAAGATGCAAATCTGAGCCATGAATCTGTTTTTTCACATTAGCAGACACAATATTAGTCTGTTTGGCTAACAACCCTAGTCCACAATTCTGAAATATATAGGGTAGATGTAAATATCTCAATTGAATTCATTAATACAATTATTCATGCCCTCATTTTTTCCCAAGTCTTTTACTTTACCTTTGATTAAGAATTCTTTGTTCCCTATGCAGAAAATTTAAGGAAGTAAACCAATGGATTTATAATCCCCTTGAGTAAAATGGTATCAATGTTCCACTCTTTGAAAAATTGAAGTGCTCTTCTAATTATACAAGTTAATCTGTCATTCCTCAACCTTTTAATGAAACTGCACAGTATTTTCTACAACTTCATATTCATCATAAGCATAGTATCATACTAAGGCAAAAATACCATATTCCCAAAAGGATATAATTAAGACCTTATCAACCCACACATAAAACAGTCACACTCTAAGACTTACACTGTCTTAGAGGAAGAATAAAGGTGGCTTGTTCATATGTGAATGAACACGGTGGCTTTATTCTTCAAGGTAACTTGTTTGATGTGGAGCTTTGCTATAGGGATGCATCTATTAAAAAGAATTATAAAGGATAAGCAGATCTATACATGTGAAGTTTTAATATTCAGAACTACCATAGACAGTCATACAAGATCACTGGAGGAAAAGTGGTAAAAGGCCAACACAAAACCAGAGGTGGATCAAAAGGAAGTAAGCACAATGTGTGTCTCCTGCATCTCAGACTCTTTTTTTGACAGATCTCTCCAAAGCCTTTACTTCAGTTGGCTCTATACATTGAGTCCACTTACATTCTATTGCATCACTGTATTTTATTTTTTCATGCATTTCCTCACTGTCAGCATATCTTATTCATTTATTATTTAATTGTATATCACCTTCCAGTAGAACATTATTGCTACAAGCACAGATGCCTTGTGTCATCGGTTCCTTGTTTATCTCTCTGGGCCCTAAGACAAAGACTGTTATACAGTAGTCACTCAATAAACATTCCCTGAAAAAGCGAGTAAATGGATTCTTAGCCAGGTTCTCTCACTTTCTCTGCAAAAGTTTTACACACGTATCCCTATACACAAGAATTAATATGAAGCTTCCCAGATTATCTTCAGTTGAGCTTCAATTGAAAATTCCATAAAGGTGTTCCAATACTAACTTATATCCCTTGGCTCTATTGCATCTACTGAAACCAATCGGTAAAATTTCAAAACTAATAATTTGACAATTCTGGTGAATGCCAATGTTACAAAAAAAGGTGCCTCATGATTGGATGCTCTGAGAGGGTTTGTGTCACATCTGTTATTTATTGGATAGTGCTAATGAATTGGGTCTTCATATCAAGTCACTCTAGAATCTATTTTATAGAACATATATTTATATAGAAAATAATAGTAACATTGCAAACCTTGACTTAAGTACTTGGAAAATTCTCTCCCAGGGTTTTGCTTTTCCTGTAACGGGAATTATTTTTCCTGTACAATGATTCTGGCCCCAAATATGAACATTCCACCTTACCCAGCATTGATTCTCCATTGTTGAGTTTGGGTGTCCATTCCTTTCTTTGCCTATCCATCTCCAGATTTTTATCCTTATTATTATTCATCCTGTTATTAAATTTCTAATATAATAGTTACACTTTTCAAATTGAGATGTTTTCAATGGGTGGATTGTATTTTTGATGGAAGATTGCCTTAGTAAGAGTGAGGAGATCATTGAATATTTGATAGTGGCAATTTTATAGTTCTGAAAGTCATCAACCTTAGATACAGAAGAAAAGGATTTTTAGAGGTCCATGAAAAGAATTTTAAAAATTATACCAGAAAAAGGGCAAATGCCATGTGGAATAGCTAATTTTTTGGAAAAAACAGAGCATAGAAGAAAATCTGATAATTAAAATATGATCACTTTGTAGTCTAAAGTATTGATATTTTTTACAAAACAAAATTATTTTAAAGACTTGTAGTCAGTTTTGAAGAAAAAACTATTCTTAACTTTTATTCAGACATTTTAATTATTAAAGCATTTTAAATAATTCATAAACATCTTTAAAATTCATTTATAAAATAGACTATTATTCCTATCATATTGTGGGATTTATAAGAATCAAAAGTGTTTATCTGCATATTCTGTCTAAAAACTATGTATTACCTGTGCAGGCTCAGAGTAGGAAAGTGAGAGATATATTTGTTATGTCTTGGAGTTCAGATCTTGTATCTATTTTTTAAGATCTTTGATTTTATAGTTCAGTTAACCTGGCTTCAAATCCTGGTCCTGATAACCAGATTTTGGACAAGTTTTTTAATTCTGAGTTTCCTAATTTATAAAATAAGAAAAACTGTAATGCCCACTTCAAAAGGTGCTGCCAGGATCAAATGAGAAACTTCTAGCACAGTAACTGAAACAGAATAAACTATCTCTTATCTCAACTATGATGATTGTTGGCTTTTTAATTCCTTATCTCCAGAAAAAGTTGCTCCTAAATTGCTCTTCTTTGTAAAGATCAGTCATCAAAATCATTATGATGCATTATAAGATCTTTAGATGAAGGACTAAATATATGAAACTTGAGCTAAACTTAGCAGTTTAAGATTTATCGATTGGTGCAAACAAGTCAACAGTCAACTACCTCTCCCTACAAATTTGTTTTATCTTATACCTGTCCCAAGTCACTCACTTGTGTTACCTACCAAACTTCTGTAGGCATTTGAATTTTGAACCTAGGTGTATAAAATAAGATTTATGCACTTAGCAGCGTAATAATATATGCTCTTAGAATATATGTATATATAGACACATACATGTAAGACTATATTTATATGTGTATATATATATACATATATGTGTTAGTCCCTCCGGTGTATTCGACTCTTTGCAACACCATGGACTGTACCCACAAGGCTCCTCTGTCCATGGAATTCTCCAGGCGAGGATACAGGACTGGGTTGCTATTCCCTGTACTCTAAGAAATTCTAAGCCATGTGAATGTGTTATGTTTATTTTAAAAATGTCAACAGAAGCTATAAGGGCTTCGTAGAATTATGGTAGTAGAATTATGGTTTTTTGTTTCATTTTGATTTTTCTTAGATAACAAAAGTTTACAGGGAATTCTCTGGTGATCCAGTGGTTAGGCTTCCATGCTTTCAGTGCTGAGGGTCCAGGTTCAATCTTTGCTTGGGGAACTAAGTTTTCATAAGCATAATGGCACAGCTGAAAAAAAAAGTGGTGAGAAAGTTTATAAACAGAAACATTTAAGAGACTTATCTCAAAGTGAAAGTGTTAATCCTTCAGTCGTGTGGGACTCTTTGCAACCCCATGGACTGTAGCCCACCAGGCTCCTCTGTCCATGGAATTCTCCAGGCAAGGATACTGGAGTGAGTAGCCATTCCTTCCTCCAGGGAATCTTTCCAACCCAGGGACTGAACTCAGGTTTCCCACATTGCAGGCAGATTCTTTATCATCTGAGCCACCAGGGAGCCCAATGGTGCTTATCTTCCTATTTCATTCTCCTGGTCCCAACTGCATGATCTAGTCATAAATGATGGAATGAAAATTATGAAAACATTTGTCTTCTATTATCTCCACATTTTCATTTGTTTAACAAAATTTTGCTTATGAAATCGGAGATAAACGATGCTAATTGTATAACCATGTGTTCGTTCATGAAACCTATAGCCAGTTGTTAAGTGCCATGGGTTTGCAGATACCAATTTAGTCACAGTTTTACATAGTAGAGGGTTGGTCACATTATAAACTGCATTCCACACGAGGTACATATTCGCTCTTGGAAGCTTGGTGTGCACTGATTGAGGACACCAGGGTTTCTCTGGTGGAATCTGGCTTAGGGTCGGTGGTTGACTCAGGAAAACATCCAGAAACTTGACCCAGTTCTCACTCGTTTAACACAGGAGCTATGGATAGAAATGCTTTTAAATATGTCTGCTAATCTATAAATTGTAACAAATCAACTTCAGAGACCATCTGGAACAAATGTCCTGTGCACAATACCATTAAAAGTGAAGACATATTATCATTTGAAGACATATGACAAGAAGTGATTTTCAATTAGGGAAGAAACTTGAACCATATCTAATTAACTAACTAGTTTTAGCTTCTTCTGAAAGAACATTTTGATGCAGTCATAGATGTTTCTTTGGTTTGAGGTACAGTTCAATATGGGCTCTAAGCGGACTCAACATTGTTTCTTAAATTGCACCATAAAACATTTCAGTACCCTATGCTGTATGGAGATTTATTGGGAAGGTATTCATCTAATGAGAAAAGAAAAAGGATAGCTTAGGCTTTTTTTTAACTTGTGAAAAAGTGAGCCAAATAAATTGGTAAGCTGATGTAAGAGTTCATTGATCTCACAGTATTAAAACTCTTCAGACTCAATAGTTAAGATTTATTGAGTTTTTCTTTGTACTGGGAAATATGGTAAATAATTAATATGCATCATTACATTTAGTCCTCTTAAAACCCTGTGAAGAAGGTACTATTATTATTTTCATTTCACACACAATGAGTTTCAGAAAAGAAAAGAAACTTACCATGAAGCTTGTAAGTGGCCAGCCTGGAATTTGAGGCTACAAAGTCAAACAGTATAACATGCATGTGCTCTTAACCAGACAGCTTTACTGATTTTAATAAATGTTCAGTATAGCTGAAGGATATAGTATAGAGCTTGAGGAGACTGATAACTTTTAAATAAGCATCTTAATTGATTTATAGAGACCTTAAAATAAGGCCACTGCAGATTCCTTGGGCCTCCCAGGTGGTGCTAGTGGTAAAGAACCTGCCTGCCTATGCAGGAGACATAAGAGATGTCGGTTTGATCCCTGGACTGGGAAGATCCCCTGGAGAAGGGCATGACAACCTCTCCAGTATGCTTGCCTGGAGAATCCCACAGAGAGAGAAACCTGGTGGGCTGCAGTCCATGGGGTTGCAAAAGACTCGACTAAAGAGACTTAGCAGGTACACAGGGGCCTTACCTGAAATTCCCAGTACTTTAACTGAAAGAACCACCTTCATAGTTTCAAAAGGCCATAATCACTTTAAAAAGAATAAAAGGTAAGATCTTTGCATGTGGAGGGGCAATTGAGGGGAAATGTGCCCTGCTTTGAGTCATGGGAAGATTCCCTTTAATAACCATTGCCATTCATTTGTGGAGTATCCTAGACTGATTTTAAATCTTGTCCTCATTACAAACGTACGAGGGCAGGTATTGTTTTGATTAGAAAGCTGAGAGAGGTTAGTCGACTCGTACAGAGATGCACAGGGCTCTGAAAACTTGTCTCCTGTGGCTTTTCTCTGTACCATACTGATAACTTATGATCAAATAAAGTTTAGTGACTCTTTGCGACCCGTCACTTTGCAGCCCACCAGGAGCAGTCCACGGGATTCTCCGGCAAGAATACTGGAGTGGGTTGCCATTTCCTTCTCCAAGGGATCTTCTTGACTCAGGAATCGAACTCAGGCCTCCTGCACTGCAGGCAGATGCAGGCAGATGCTTTAACCTCTGAACCACCAGAAAGCCTAGAAAGAAATCTTAGTAAGTTAGTTAGTTAGTTCAGTCACTCAGTCGTATCCAGCTCTTTGCAGCCCCATGAATCACAGCATGCCAGGCCTCCCTGTCCCTCACCAACTCCCAGAGTTCACTCAGACTCAAGTCCATTGAGTCAGTGATGCCGTCTAGCCATCTCATCCTCTGTGGTCCCCTTTTCCTCCTGCCCCCAATTTATTTCAAACCATCCACCAGAAGAAAGGTTGAAACCACTGAAGGCTCAGATGACAGTTAGCATTACTTAAAAACTAAGTATTTTTACTTTTATTTTTTAAATTGGGTTTCCCTGGTGTCTCAGTGATAAAGAATTTGCCTGCCAATGCAGGAGACATATATTCAGTCCCTGGGTGGGGAAGATCCTCTTGGAGAAAGAAATGGCAACTCACTCCAGTATTCTTGCCTGAGAAATCCCATAGACAGAGGAGCCTCGTGGGCTCTCTTATAATTACATGTTGAAAAATACAAATTGTAAAATCCTGCACATTTTTATTCAAAATATTCTCTTAACTGTGTCCCAGGCTCCTGCAATATGCTACCCAGATCAGATCTTTCAATATCCAAAACAGATTATTGTGCTACCTAGTGTTGGTTGGATTTTTATAACTTGCTATTTTTTCTCCATTTATTTTTTATTTTTATTTATTTATTTATTTTTTTATTTATTTATTTATTTATTTTGGAGAAGGCAGTGGCACTCCACTCCAGTACTCTTGCCTGGAAAATGCCATGGATGAAGGAGCCTGGTAGGCTGCAGTCCATGGGGTCGCTAAGAGTAGGGCACAACTGGGCAACTTCACTTTCTCTTTTCACTTTCATGCACTGGAGAAGGAAATGGCAACCCACTCCAGTATTCTTGCTTGGAGAATATCAGAAACAGTGGAGCCTAATGGGCTGCCATCTATGGGGTTTAACAGAGTCGGATACAGCTGAAGCAACTTACCAGCAATAGCACTTATGTTTTTAGTTTGAAATTTCCAACAACTGGCCTTCCTAGTTGGATCTGAGCTTTCATAACACAGCTATTGCATCCCATCTTCTTCCTCTTTAATGCCACCTTTTAATAGACTCAACACTTTCAGGCTTCCAGTCCAATTAATATTATCTCCACCTTTCATTCTGGCCACAAAGGAGTCAGACATGGCTTAGTGACAAAATAACTTTTAATTAAGATATATATATATATATCTTAAAAGACAATATATAAAAGACAATACTATTGCACATTCAATGGACTATAGTACAATGTAAATATAATTTCCATATGCACTGGGAACGCAACAAATTCCTGAAACTTACTTTATTGCGATATTCTGGAACTGGACCTGCAATATCTCTATAAGGTATGCTATGTGATGTTTTAAGTCACTAAACTTTTGGTAATTTGTTACAGTAGCAACAGGATATTAATACCAAAAAAAAAATCAGCCAGTTATTTGCTTGTTTCTTCTCAAAGCTATTGTATGCTCTATTCTATTTTAGTTCTTTTTCCTCCAGCTTCTAGGGAATGTAGCTAAATGAAGAATGGATGGGTAACTAGAGGATGTGAGGCAGGGAGAATCTCAAGTACTGTCTCCTTTGATTCAGAATTCCTTCTGAGCTGTGCCCTCGTATGATGCCAGCTTCTGCTTGATAGATCTCCCTTTATTGAAAACCAATAGAAAATTGCTCATACATTCCACAGATATTAATATTTTGAGAACAGATATTTAAAGACATTTCTAGATTTCTTTTAGTACTAATTTGCTAGCTCTCTTATACGTACATGTAGAAAAAATACAAATTGTGAAATCCTGCACATTTTTGTTCAAAATAATCTCTCAAATGTGTCCCAGGCTCCTGAAATATGCTACCCAGTTCAAATCTTTCAATATCCCAAACTTAGATTATTGTGCTACCTAATGTATACTGTTAATAAAAGTATAGAGCAACACAAGCTTTGACATTAGAAAATTAAGATAAAGTAATGAAATACTTACTTATACTTTCATAGACAGTTTTAAATTAGAAATTTAATAGACATTTTAATAGAAATAATTAAGAACAACAAAAACAAGAAGGCAGTAAATCTGCCGATATCAGAGTTGTTCAAATCCTACCTTTTCCAAGACAATTTTCTTGACCTGTTTCTTTATAATATTTTTTTAAAAATTGCCTAGTTAATAATTTTTGAGTGAACTTTAATTTTATTTTTTTTATAAATTCTTAAAAATGGATTTTTTCACCTACCATATGAAATAAGGTATACAAAAAAAGGCAATATTATTTTATTTTTCTACTCACAAATGACTATTACTTTCCCAAATACAACTTAATAGTTCTATAATATCTTCCTAATATGGATGAATCCATTACTCACAGACTACATACATCATCAATGCCCTATCTACTTCTTCTCAAAGTGAACTGGAATTTCACAGTAATAAGCATTCTTGAGGGCTTCCCTGGTGGCTCAGAGGTTAAAGCATCTGCTTCCAGTGCGGGAGACCCAGGTTAGATCCCTGAGTTGGGAAGATCCCCTGGAGAAGGAAATGGCAATCTACTCCAGTATTCTTGCCTGGAGAATCCCATGGACAGAGAAGCCTAGTAGGTTACAGTCCATGGGGTCGCAGAGAGTCGGACACAACTGAGCGACTTCACCTACCTACCTACCTACCTAAGCATTCATGATTTTTTTCCTGAATAAGCTTATATGAATATATTACTTGCAGGCAAAAAGAAAAGTACAGTAAGCTGTATTGAATTTGAAAAAAATAAAAAACACTTAAACAAACAGTAGTGCACAATTTGCATAGTGCTTTTGGAAAAGAACAAGATGTCCAAGTATGATTGAGATTGGTCCCTAAATCCAAAATTACATCAACTCCAAGAGTTATGGTTACTTTCATCAGAAAGGTGAAAGTTGCCTGCTCAGTCAGATTACTTTCAGCAATATGCCAGAGCTTGTTGGCCATATGTTTCAAGTTGTAAGATGTCCTGTTAGAGTTATGGGTGCAGTTTTCCAGTCAGGAAAATGACAGATTTCTCTTCCTTGAAGACATTAACTTTATTCCACTTTGTTCTAACACTGTGTGCAGACAATGAGAATGATATAGTAGTCCCCTGTTTTCTCAATGAGTATAATTCTAGATGAACCTACTGATACACTCTCATATGGCTTCTGTCTGACCTTTAAATTTCAGCTTACTCTCAGCCTTGTCTTCTATCAGTGTTGTCTCACTTATGCTCTTCCGTGATTCATTTCTTACTCATTTAATAATAATGAAATGTTATTTATTCAGTAATAAGCATTGTTTATTCTTACTGCAGCTGAAGAAAAGTATCAGTCTTTACATCTAGTGATTCAAAAGTTACTGCACAAGCAACTATTAAGTGTAAACTTAAGTAGAAAATTAAAAAATACAATTAGTAACCATTGTTATATGGAACATTTCACACTGATAATTAAATTTTTTAGATATACAGATATTTTAATACTACAACTTGTTTTTATATATGAATCTTAAGAAAACATTTTCTTTCAAAATTCCCTAAATGCTAGAATTTTTTGTTTAATCAAATGTACCTGATCCTTTAGTTTACATTTTAGATCTTTCTAACAATTCTCCCTCAAACAGATACATACTCATTGCTTGACCCCAGGATCAACTCCAGGATCACCTTAGCCTTTCTATTTTACTTAAGCATCTTTCCTTGCACTTTCCTGAAAATTTTGCTTCTTTAGTGCATATCAATTAACACATAATTTTGATTTTCACATTTAATACAAAGTTGCACTCATTTCCCCCTCCATTTTAAAAAGGTATAATTGACAGATAAAATGGCTGTCTCTATATATATATATATATATACATTCTATTTCCTTTTCTTAAATCATTTCTTATATCTGGAAATATTTCTTTCACTCATTTAAAATCATGAAAGGCTGGAGAGCACAATGTATTGATTTTCTCCTCAGAGTTTTGGGTTTTATCAAACAATTAATGCTGTATAATTATGATGAAAAACTGCTTTTGGAAAGAATATTGAGTCATTATGGTGTTTTCTTTATTCAATGAACACCGAGCACTTGTTCTTTATCAGGTATATTAGAGACATGGTACATGTGGTAGAGAAAACACCCTGCCCTCACAGAGCCTATATTAACACTTGAAGACAATGATCACAGACAATGATCTATGAATCACACAGAATCATGATGTAAGTAGAGTTCAGATAGTAATATATACTTGAAGAATAAAAAGCAAGTTATTATGATAAAAAGTGAATGGGACTGGAAGACTACATTGGTCTGAGGATGAAGGGAGGCCTCCCTGAGAAGATGACATCTAAGCTGATGCTTAAAGAACATGCCAGCTATGCAGAGCTTTTGCAGATTAGCATCCTGGTAGTAGAAAAGCTAACATAAAGAACCTAACGCACTCTGCTCAAACTTGAATAAAATAGGTACATATATATATATATATATATCTGAATCACTTTGTTGTACACTTGAAACAGACACATTGTTAATCAACTATACTCCAATACGAAATTACAAAAAAGAACCTAAGGCAGAATTAACAATGATTTTGAAACACAACCAGATACAAAATCAATATACAAAAATCAATCATGTTTCTAGAAACTAATGGTCAGTGAGCAAGTAAAAGTTGCTCAGTTGTGTCCAGCTCTCTGTAATCCAATACCATGTACTGTAGCCCACCAGGAACTTCTGTCCATGGAATTCTTCATGCAGGAATACTGGAGTGGATAGCTATTCCCTTTTCCAGGGAATTTTCCCCACCTGGGGATTGAACTCAGGTCTCCTGTACTACAGGTGGATTTTTTACCATTTGAGCCCCAATAGAAGTTAATAGCAAAGTGTCAAAAAGAGAAATTAAGAAAACAATCCCATTTATAAGTACACCAAAAACAGTAAAAACCCAGAAATAAATTTAACCAAGAGGGTGAAAGACCTGTAAACTAAAAACTGAAAGATATTGAAAAAGAAATTGAAGAGCACATAAATATATGGAAAGGTATCTCATGTTTATCAATTGGATACTTAATATTTAAATGTCTATATTACCCAAATACACACACACACACACACACACACACACACACACATGTTCAGTGAAATTTCTATCAAAATCCCAATGACTTTTCCAAAGAAATAGAAACATCAAAATCAATCTAAAATCTGTATAGAACCACAAAAGACTTCAAATAAAGCAATCTTGAGAAAGAATAGCAAAGCTGGAAACATGCTTCTTGATTACAAAATATATTACAGAACTACAGTAATCAAAAGAGTAAGTTATGTGCATAAAAATAAGTGCCTAGATTAACAGCATACAATAGAAAGCCCAGAAATAAACTCACACATATATGGTTAATTAATGTATGACAAAGAGCAGAGACTATACAGTGGGAAAAGAGTAATTTCTTCAAGAAATGGTGTTCGGAAAACAGGACAGCCATATGCAAAATAATGAAACTGGACCACTATCTTATATAAAAAAATAATTCTAAATGGGTTGAGACTTGATTATAAGTCTTGAAACCATAACACTCTTAGAAGAACACATAAGCATTAAGCTCTTTGATATTAGTCTTGATATTTTGTGGATTTTAAATGAAAAGCAAAAGGAATAGAACCAAAAATAAATAAATGGGATTACATCAAGCTAAAAGGCTTCTGAACAGAAGAGAAAACCATCCCGCAAAGACAAACTACTGAATGGGAGAAAATATTTGCAAATCGTACATCTGATAAAGGGTTAATATCCAGAAAATATAAATAATTTATTCAACTCAATACCAAGGGGGCTTCGCTAGTGGCTCAGTTGGTAAAGAATCTGCCGGCAATGCAGGAGACTCAGGTTCAGTACCTGAGTCAGGAAGATCCCCTGAAGAAGGGAATGGAAACCCACTCCAGTATTCTTGCCTGGAGAACTCCATATACAGAGGAGCCAGGTGGGATACTGTCCAGCGGATCACAAAGAGTCGGACACAACAGACAAGACTGACCAGCTAACACCACACTCGATCCCAAAAAACAATTGACTAAAATATGGGCTGCTGCTGCTAAGTCGCTTCAGTTGAGTTCAACTGTGTGCGACCCCATAGACGGCAGCCCACCCAGGCTCCCGCGCGCGTCCTTAGGATTCTCCAGGCAAGAACACTGGAGTGGGTTGCCATTTCCTTCTCCAATGCATGAAAGTGAAAAGTGAAAGTGAATTCGCTCCTAGCAACCCCATGGACTGTAGCCCACCCGGCTCCTCCGTCCATGGGATTTTCCAGGGAAGAGTACTGGAGTGGGATGCCATCACCTTCTCCAAAAATATGGGCAGGGGATCCAAATATAATTTTTTCCAAAGAGAAATACAGCTGATTAACAAGCACATGCGTAGGTGCTTGACATTGCCAAGCATCAAAACCATAATGAGATATAGCATTACACCTGATAGGCTGGCTATTATCAAAAAGAATTTTAAAAGTTGGCAAAGATGTAGAAAAAATGGGAACCCTTTTTCACTGTTAGTAGGAAAATAAATTGGTATAGCTATTATGGAAAACCATTTGGCAGTTCTCAGAAATTTAAAAATAGAACTACCATATTTTCTAGAAATACCACTTCCGCATATTTATCTAAAGAAAATGAAAACATTCTCTCAAAAAATATTTAAACAATGGAATGTTATTCAGCCATGAAAAGATGGAAAATTTGCTATTTTTGACAACCTGGATAAACCTTGAGGGTATTATGCTAAGTAAAATAAATCAGAAGGAGAAGAGCAAATAATAAATAATCTCACTTAAATGTGGAATTATTTAAATAAAAATTGGTGACACGATTTGGTTGGTTTTTCAAAAAGATCATCTGGAGAATGAAAAATATGCAAGGTTTAAACAAGAATGTCAATGAGGAGGTCATTGAAGGAATCAAAACGTTCTACAATAGAGACTGAAAAAAATAGAGGGGGGGATTATATTTCACAGCAGCATTTTCCCAAACTGTTTAAAACTTCAGAACTTGACTATTGTACTCTCCACCTTGGAAGGGTTTCATGCTACTAATTCCTCCAAATTCCAAATGAATTTTTTTTGTTAGTTTATATATCTATTGTTGTTGTTGTTGTTTTTAGTAAAACGGAGTGGAATTCTTATATTACCTGAGTTCAGTTTAGTCATTCAGTCATGTCTGACTCATTGCAATCCCATGAACTGCACCACACCAGGCGCCTCCCTGTCCATCACCAACTCTCATAGGAGTTCATCCAAACTCATGTCCATCAAGTCAGTGATGCCATCCCACCATCTCATCATCTGTCGATCCCTTTTCCTCCTGCCCTCAGTCTCTCCCAAGATCAAAGTCTTTTCCAATGAGTTAACTCTTACATGAGGCGGCCAAAGAATTGGAGTTTCAGTTTCAACATCAGTCTTTCCAATGAACACTCAGGACTGATCTTCTTTAGAATGACCTGGTTGGATCTCTTTACAGTCCAAGGGACTCTCAAGAGTCTTCTCCAGCACCACAGTTCAAAAGCATCAATTCTTCAGCGCTCAGCTTTCTTCACAGTCCAACTCTCACACTCATACATGACCACTGGAAAAACCATAGCCTTGACTAGACAGACCTTTGTTGGCAAAGTAATGTCTCTGCTTTTTAATATACTGTCTATGTTGGTCATAATTTTCCTTTCAAGGAGGAAGCGTCTTTTAATTTCATGGCTGCAATCACCATCTGCAGTGATTTTGGAGCCCAGAAAAATAAAGTCAGCCACTGTTTCCACTGTTTCCCCATTTATTTCCCATGAAGTGATGGGACCATATGCCATGATCTCAGTTTTCTGAATGTTGAGCTTTAAGCCAACTTTTTCACTCTCCTCTTTCACTTTCATCAAGAGGCTCTTTAGTTCTTCACTTTTTGCGTTAAGGGTGGAGTCATCTGCATATCTGAGGTTATTGATATTTCTTCCTGAAATTTTGATTCCATCCTGTGCTTCTTCCAGCCCAGCATTTCTCATCATGTACTCTGCATATAAGTTAAATAAGTAGAGTGACATTATACAGCTTTGACATACTCTTTTTCCTATTTG
>SJYC01135532.1:0-18948 GCA_006408675.1 Madoqua kirkii
TTATTTAATAGTTGTCTTGCTAGCATCTCCTGAGTACTAAGAACTAGGTGAGCTCAGATATACAATAGTCCTCGCTGTTGATGGATTTAAAATAAAGAATTAAAAATATGCATTTGAATTTATGCATTGTGCCGTGCTGTGCTGTGCTAAATTGTTTCAGTTGTGTCCAACTCTTTGCAACCTCATGGACCAAGCCCACCATGTTCCTCTGTCCATGGGATTCTCCAGGCAAGAATACTGGCATGGGTTGCCATTTCTTACTTCAGATGTATGCATTATAAATACTGCAAATCTGAGTGACTAAAAACCACAATTGTTTATTCTTATAGTTCTTGAGTCAGCGGGCCTGTGGGGAATTGCATGAAGGTAGGCTGATCTTGACTGGCTTACTCATGCTCTTGCTAGTTGGCTGGAGTCGTTACCTCAGGCTGAGCTTGACCTTAGGCACCTATTGTGGAACAGCTCTGCTCGTGATACCCCTCATATTTCCTTTGGAACTAGCCAGTGTGTTCTTTTCATTGTCTTGGGAGAAATGCAAGCAGGAAGCCCAGTAACTTTTTCAAGCTTTCTGGGCCCAAGACATACCTCTAAGATAAATACTGGTAGCTCAGTCAAGCACTTCAATCCTGGTCTGCCATCCTGCTCCTGTACATCCCATTAGCCAAAGCTAGTCCTATGGCCAAGCCTAAGGGAATTAACTCTATTCACATTTGGAAAACCATAGGAAGGTACAAAAGCAAAGGATATGGATAGAGTGAGGGTAGAGAACTGGGACGGCTTAAAGTGATCTATTAATTTACCATAATAAATACATAATCCAGCAGTTTTCAGAACATGGTATCCATTCCATTGGTGGTATGAGAAATGATTTTTCATTGTGTTTAAAATGAAAACCATTGTTTTTATGTTAATAGTATATATTTTTCATGTGTTGAATAAAATAATAAGCCCCTGGAGGTTTCGATTGGATTTTCCAGGTTAAAGCAGTGAGTCAATATATGCAAATTATATAGCTAATAATGGCATGAGTGCATGGTTCTGTAGGAAAAAGAAACTCAAGAGAAAGATACGTGAATGAAGTTTGGAAAACATTGCTGGTTGTTGCATAAACAAACCAAGTGGTTGGGAATGAGGAGTAGGGAAAAAATGGAAGGCTCCATGGAAGGAGAGCCATTAGAATAACACCTTAAACGAGCTGAAATTTATAAGGCAGAGAAGGGAAGGAAGTGTAGTTCAGATGGAGAAAGCAGCATAATTATGATCCAAAGAGGTGAAAGTACATGACAAGCAGTATAATAATGCATCCCATTGATTGGATATCCAATGGGCCAGACCCAAGGCTAGATTCCTTCTGCACAGTATCTGTAACCCCCTGGGTGGTTAGAGAGCCTCAACTCTTTCCCTTAAACCACAAGCAAGGTCAACACACAACAGTCTCATGGCAAATAACTGTCGGCTAAAAGATTGACTCATAAACTCTTTCAGAAAATTTATATACTGTCTTAATCCAGAACCCAACTCTCTCAAAGTCAAGCCTTGTTTCAACATTCTTATTTCTTGGAGGAGCAATTTCATCTTTTTTAGGGCTGCCTTGCTTTGTTTTTCAGGGAGAACTCTCTGATTCCCAAACGGCTAACTTTAGCCAGGGTTGTAAGAGTTGAATATACAGAGGCAAAACAAGACCAGATTCACAATCTGAGAGAAATATTTATAAGCTAAGAGACTGGAAACTATATTCATAAAAATAACTGGAAACTCTTCCTTTAAAATCTGAGCCTGAAGAATAGCTACCATCTGCCTCTCTTGGCCCAGGAGGCTGTGTTTGAATCATGCTGCTGACTTCCCCTGTAAAAATCAGTCAAAACAAGGTTTTCAAGGCAACTGCTCTTTTAAGTAAAGTTTTATTTAGTGTGACTGTGCTATATATTTTATGCATAGAGTCCCCACACTGTCCCCTTTCCGGTGTTCACCACAGGAGTAGGTTATATCATCTGTTATCCACTGACTCAAAAATCTTAGAATCCCTTAGAATCATCCTTGACACTTCTTTTATGCTCCACTCCAGTCCATCAGGAAATACTGTAACTCAATCTAAAAATTATATCTCAAATTATAAAAATGATATCTCTCTATCCCTTCTATCTGTACTGTTGCACAATTTTTTTCCCTAAGGCACCATCAACTCTCACCCCTACTGGAATGAAAGCTATATTACAAGCTCCTTCTATGCATAGTCACAATAAATAAAACTGAAGCCTCCATCATTCTTTATCCTGCTTTATTTTTCTTCACAATATTGAATTTATGTTCATATATTGCATATTATTAGTTTATTCATCATTGCTCTCTCTTACTAAAATACCAGTTCCTTGAAGGGTGGAAATGTGTTTGCTTTGATCATGACTGTATCTATTTCCTAGTTCTAGAAAAATGCCAGCACATAATAGATGTTCAATAAACTACTGGTTAAATGAGCAACTGGTTGATTTCAAATATTTTCTCCCAAAGCTGTATCATGATACTTCCAAAAGCCAGATGCTTTTAAATTTAAAAAGAAACAAAAAAGCCTTCAACCTTTATAGCTTTATTATTTCTAACAAACATTTCATATCTATTGCTTCCTTGAAATCTGTATATGATAGTTCTATTTGATAAATAAGATACCTGGGACCTGCAGATGGTCGATTACTTCCTTCAAGCATGTGGTGAGTTGGTTACAGAGCTTTCATTTCAGGTTCTCTAGAGTCTTAAGCTTAGGATCCTTCCACTGGACCACATAGAGATGGCTTTGCCTCTGTTTCAACCTCGGTTACACATGCGTGTGTGCACTTTTAATGTGGTGAAATAATACGGACTTTGATTTTCTTGAGTGATTTTTCCCTTCCCTCTTAGAATATCCCCAGAGAGAAGATCATGCTGTTTTCTGGAAAGGAAGGAAAGAAGTGTGAAATCAGCTCTTCTTGATATGGCAACTGGTTCTCAAGGAGACAAGAGCTCTGAAGAGGTCCAAACCCCCAGCTATCTAACTTTTGAGACTTAGCCGGGGACTGCAGAAGGTACAGACCTATGAATGTTACCCATTATGGTAAGTCTCTGAGACAGCAGATCAGAATCTTCATGAATTTGCTCATTCATCAGGTGTTTCTAAATGCGCCTTAAACACCAGGCACTGTGATGGGTGTTCTGGCAGTGTGAAGGATGGTCAGGGAAGCTGAGTCTTCCAGAAATTTACAACTGATGGAGATACAAATTCTCAGAAAAAAAGATTAACAGTGGGAAGGAAATACAAGAGACTCCCAAGGAAGTTTTGAGAGCCAAGAAATGAGTAATCAGAGACCCAGAAATTAGAACTTATTACAGGGAGGAAAATCCAGAGGTATGATAAGAAGGTAAGAAGCAACTACATAAGCCTCTAGAATGAACACTTATCGATGTGTGTGCAAATCCATCCTTTATATTTATGTCCATTTTTGTTTTATTCACATGCACTTACTCTCAACCTTGACAATTTTTATTGGAAAATACTTTAAAAAATACTTCTTACTGCACTATGAGAAGATAACAATAAATTCCACTTCTGTTAAAAATAAAATGATCACAAGCCTTCTGAAACACATACAGTATTTCCATTTAAATCGAGATGCTTTACTATTAAAGAAATGCAGTTATTTTCCCCAAATATTTTCTGGGCAGAGAGAGGCAAAGTTCTTACATGGATTCCACCTCGTACATGAAACATCCCCCTAGTCATGTTTTGAAATCCACAATGGATGATATATTTTTCAAAATAACAATGACTTCTGCTAATCCTGGGGCACTTCCAGATCTAATCTATCTCATTCTACCACTAGAGTGCACCACAATATTTATTACCAGCATGGAGAGCCCAGGGACTGTGGTTCAAATAGAGAGTCTCATTTTTTCTATTTGACAATTCAATCACATAAACATTTACATGTCTCTGAGAGCTCATGCAGTCTAGGATCAAAAGTTGATACAAAAACAAAAACCCAGTTGTTTGAATCAGATGAGGATTATGACTTCAGTGGCCAAAACTTCTAATGATTCGCTCTTTTGGTGTGTGTATTTTGAATTGTAGGTTTGTACTGGGAGTGCAGAAGGGAGTCTGTTTGGCAAATGTAATAGAACAGCTTGAAATATGCAGAGTTGTGGTACGAAATTTGGCAAAAGATCTTTTTAACTTGTCAATGAGTCAGGGGTGCTGGGCAAATTTCTAAAACACTCTAGGAAAAGTACAGTTTTTAAAAGTCAGACTATTATCAGTATATGCATGAGTGCAAAAGTCGTTTCAGACTCTTTGTGACCCTATTGACTGTAGCCTTCCAGGCTCCTCTGTCCATGGGATTCTCCAGGCAAGAATACTGGAGTGGGTTGCCATGCCCTCCTCCAGGGGCTCTTCCCCCGGCCCAGGGATCAAACCCATATCTCTTTAGTCTAACCTGCCTTGGTAGATGGGTTCTTTACCACTAGCAACACTTGGGTACATTTTTATATTATTCAGTCTAGAAACATTGTTTTAACACCAAGTACATGCTTGACACTGGATGGGTTAGTTTCTAGAATTAATTTCATATAGATGATTTCATAAGTTACTTATTTGGCATTCTGATTGAAGACTACAAAATACTCGGCTTCCAAACATATTTCTCCTGGAGTTACTTCCCTGTTAATGTCTTCACCTTAAATTTCATTATTAGAGTTGTTGCCTTTGAGTAAAGTAATATTTCCATGATACTTTAAGAAGAAAAATTTACCCAAGAAGTTTAACCCTTTGAGCTATTGGTGATGAGAATAGCAGCTAACTTTTATTTCAAGTCAACATAGGTAGAAAATTCAAATGCAATAATCAGTTTATACAAAGTAGCTGCTAGCATCATTATCATAATTTTATAGAGGACAAATCTGAAATTCAAATAAGTTAAATAATTTGCCCTAGGTTGCATAGCTGATCCATTGAAAAGCCAGATAAACTCAGGCAGTCTAGACTCAAAACCATGTTTTTAACTGTTATTTTTATATGATAGTAATTACCAAATTTGTATCTCTAGTCTATACATTTCCTCTAACTTGTAGACATGTGTATATACCTGTCATTTTCACTTGGATGTCTCAAAGGCATCTCAATGATAATGTGTCTAAAACTGATCTCTTTATTTACACAACCATTCCCCAGAAGTCACACATGGGTACACTGTAAAACAAATATTCCATCTTCCTTACAACTCTGTAAATCTTTCAGTTCAGTGAAACACAACCACGAGAAGCATGTCTACCTCTTTTTGGTCTCTCAACCTCTGTATCCAAAGTATCTGCAGGTTCTGTTAGTTTTACATCTAAAATGTATCCGAAATTTGTCCATTCTCCCCTTAATTAATCCAAGCCCTCAGCATCACTGCAATAGCATCCTATCTGGTATCTGTGTTTCCTCTCTCTATCTCTCCATCACAACTCTGTCCACTTTCTACATGGAAATCATTTTTAGCTTTTGTAAGCATAATTTTAAACTGTTGCACCCCTCTGTAAAAGTTTTCAGTGTTTTATATATATTCTTTATTATGACACAAATGCATTGTCTTCTCTGTTTCTAATACCATCTTTGGACTCTCTCATCCCTTGCTCGCAACGCTCAAGTTAGAGTTCTGTTCTAATGATCCCATGCAAAGTTCACAAGGACACAAGATGTCTGTGAGCATTTTCCACTCTGGCATGCTTGATTTCCTAGTTCCTTCCTTGGTTGGCTCTTTCTTATCCTTCAGGTCTCAGCTTAAGCATTGCCCTCTTCTATCTATCCTCCTTACCCATACTACCAAAAGTAGTATCCATTTTCCTCTATACTATCTGTTGACCAAAAGTTCATTTGAGTTTTTCAATAAGATGATATGGAAAAAGACAAAGTTTTTAGTCAACCAAATAGCACTTTGTTTCTGTACCTTGGCGTACTGACCACAATATATAATCCTTTTGTTACTATTTGTGCATGTATTTATTTTATTTCTCCCATGTTAATGTACATTTCATGAAGTCAGGGAACTTAGATCTCTTATTCTTCATTATATCACCAGTACCTAACCAAGAACCTGGCTTCCAGGGAACATTCAATAAATTGCTGCTGAATATTCTATTTACAAGGGCTTCCCAGGTAACTCTATTGATCGAGAATTTGCCTGCCAATGCAGAAGAAGTAAGAGACGTGGGTTCGATCCCTGGGGCAGGAAGATCTCCTGGAGGAGGACATGGCAACCCACTCCACTATTCTTGTCTGGAGAACCCCATGCATGGAAGAACCTAATGAGCTACCATCCATAGGGTTCTGCAGAGTTGGAAATGACTGAAGGGACTTAGCATGCAGGTAGGCATTCTATTCACAAAGAACACACCTGAAAAATCAAGGAAATAAAAAGGTTAAAATTCAAAGGTTGGTATAAGATATACCAAGCAAAGACAAACCAAAAGAGTTAAAGAAACTGTTAAGAACAGAAAACACACATATACACTAACTTCAATAGAAAAAATACAAACAAATAATCCACAACATGAACTGATTAAAAGAGATAACATGATATACTTAATAAGTGAGGGAAAAGCTTTTGATGAAATTGAATGTTTATTTATGATAAAGACTGTCCGAGCAAACTAGGACTAGAAGACAATTTCCTTAAACTGATAAAGAGCATCTTCAATGCATTTTCAGCAAGCATTTTTTTTTAAATAACAAAAGGTTAGAAGTTTTCTTTTCACATTCACATGCAAAACAAGTTTGTCCACTATTACTGCTCTAGACAGTCTGGTAATAATATTTTTTTAAATGGAAATATTAAAATTTGGAAAGAAAAATCTTGTTGATAGTCACAAGTAATATGAATGTTTATTTCATAAGTAAGTCAAAAGATCCTACCTTGAGCAATTAAAATTCATAAGAGTTTAGGAAGCTGTCTAAGATTAATATGTCACGATCAATTGCATTTCTATACAAAGAATGTAGACAGTTTCTTAGAGCTTGTTTTAATGTGATTTGACCTATTAAAATGCCATCTATTTTTCCCTTTTTACACAACTGACTGAAAACCAAAAGGCTCTCTGAGTCCTCATGCTCTTCTCATCTAAGTCAAAGGAAAAGGTTTTGTATTATACAGTCATTAATTTTTGTAAAGAAAAGAACTAATACAAAGGAGAATAATTATATTTCCGAAAGATGAATGTCTTCTGCAGAAAGAAAATGAGAGCCTAATGCCATTATTTAATTTCCCTGCCTCTCCTTACTCTGCAAATAACCAAGACTTGAAATATTAATACTTTCCATGATTATAAAACTTGCGTAAGAATTTATCAAGGCAGGAAGAATAAGTGAAGGAAATGCCCAGACTAAGTTTCTGAAAGGCTTAGGGACAATTTTCTGTTAAAATTTCCAACACAAATCTTTTTCTCAGCTTTTTTTGTCTGAAATTACTTGGGGGAACATTACTGGATGACTTTGAAAATATAATCATTTTTAGATACAGCACCAATGGCACAATCCAAGAAAGAAATAATTGATGAGCAGGACTTCATTAAAATTAAAAACTTTTACTCAATGAAAGACAATGTGGAGAGAATAAGATGAGCTACAAACTGGGAGAAAATATTAACAAAAGACACAGGTGATAAACAACTGTTATCTAAAATGTACCAAAAACTCTTGAAATGCAGCAACGAGAAAGCAAACCACCTGATTAAAAAGTGAACCAAAGATCTTAACTGATATTTTATGAAATGTGGTCTATAGATGAACAATAAATATATGAAAAGATATTCCACATCATGTTATCTGAGAAATGCAAATTACATGGCAATGAGATACTACTACAATTCTATTAAAATGGCCAAAATTCAGAACACTAACTACACCAGATGCTGGCAAGGATGTGGAACAACAGGAACATTCACTCATTGCCAGTGGCAGTGCAGAATGGTATATTCACTTTCTAAGATAGTTTGGTATTAAAAATAAAAACTAAGCATGCTTTTACCATATGATCCAGTAATTGCAGTCTTTGGTACTCACCCAAAGGAACTGAAAACTCATGTTCACAAAAAATTCTAGATATATATACATATATATACATATATATATATAATATATGGGCTTCTCTGGTGGCTCAGATGGTAAAGAATCCCTGGATCAGGAAGATCTCCTGACGAAGGGAATGCTACCCACTCCAATATTCTTGCCTGGAAAATCCCATGGACAGAGAAGCCTGGTGGGCTATACAGTCCATGGGGTGGCAAAGAGTCAGACACGATCGAACAACTAACGTTGGGCTTCCCTGGGGGCTCAGATGGGAGATGAGGCTGCAGGAAACTGAGAGTTTCTATTTTCGCTGTGAAATAAGAGGACATGCCATATATCATGGGTGTTGGATACAGTGAGAAGGAGAATAGAGAAGCAGGAAGTTTGAGGAGGTTTAAATCGCTACTGTGATGAAAGGGATGGAATGCTGCCTAGAAGAAGATAGAAAACGATCAGGACTATGGAATGGAGTGTTCCCAGTCCCCAGACACCTCCACTGAGCAACTTTTTCTCTAATAGTGCTCTTAAGTTGAAGACTAGATGTTGAGAAGGCAGTCTGTGCTGAGAATTTAATCAATTTAAGCGTATCTTTCACATATTTATTAAGTACCTAGTTAGTGCCAGAGAAGGGCTTCCTTGGTGGCTCAGAGGATAAAATGTCTGCCTGCAATGCAGGAGACCCAGGTTTGATCCCTGGGTTAGGAAGATCCCCTGGAGAAGGAAATGGCAACCCACTCCAGTATTCTTGCCTGGAGAATCCCATGGATAGAGGAGCCTGGTGGGCTACAGTCCACGGGGTCGCAAAGAGTCGGACACGACTGAGCGACTTCACTTTTAGTGCCAGGGAAAGAGACAGCATAGGAGAGAGGGAAAGAGTGGTTCAGAAAACAGTGAGGCATGGTCCCAACCCTGAGTACTCTGTGATCCCTGAACTATTTACTACCTCTCCAAAGGCTCAAGTGGGACACAGACAAAGCTTTATAAAATACAAGGATGTGATAAAGGAACAGATGGACAACTTGAGGGTTCAGAAATACTTCAAAGAAGAGGTATAGAGATCCACTATATGACAACCTCTCAGCCAGGAGTACTGAATATTTAACTTAATCCTTAGCATAAGTCTATGTGTTGAATTAATATTCCCTTCTTCTGATGAAGAAACGTGCTCAGAAAGGAACATAATTCAGGGCATAATGCGGTTCTTCATGGGCCTGTAGGTATTTAGAACACACTTTGGAAGCTCTGTGAGGTTTTGGCAGATGAAGAAGAGGGGTTGGCAATGTCAATTTCTGGGTTATTTAGGGAATGGCAAATTATTCACTTTGACTGAATTATAGGAATGAGAGATGGGACTATTTGGGTCTTGGGTACTAACCTTAAGATTTCATCTTTTATTTTGCAGGCACTGAGAAAGGTGGAAGTCTTTTGAATAGAGATTGCAGTCTAAAACTTCAATGGCCTTAGAAAACATAAATTGAGAAAAGTAGAGATCAGGCATTGCAGAGCAGTTGAGAAAACATACAGATCTTCCTTGAATTACCATGAGATTACACCCTTATAGTGACTGCAGCCATGAAATTAAAAGACTCTTACTCCTTGGAAGAAAAGTTATGACCAACCTAGATAGTATATTCAAAAGCAGAGACATTACTTTGCCGACTAAATTCTGTCTAGTCAAGGCTATGGTTTTTCCTGTGGTCATGTATGGATGTGAGAGTTGGACTGTGAAGAAGGCTGAGCACTGAAGAACTGATGCTTTTGAACTGTGGTGTTGGAGAAGACTCTTGAGAGTCCCTTGGACTGCAAGGAGATCCAACCAGTGCATTCTGAAGGAGATCAGCCCTGGGATTTCTTTGGAAGGACTGACGCTAAAGCTGAAGCTCCAGTACTTTGGCCACCTCATAGGAAGAGCTGACTCACTGGAAAAGACTCTGATGCTGGGAGGGATGGGGATTGGAGGAGAAGGGGATGACAGAGGATGAGATGGCTGGATGGCATCACTGACTCAATGGACACGAGTCTGAGTGAACTCCGGGAGTTGGTGATGGACACGACTGAGCGACTGAACTGAACTGAACTGAACGAAAGCTGTTATAAGCTGAAAACATTAAATTGAAAATACATCTAATACACCTAACATACTGAACATCACAACTTACCCTAGCCTATCGTAAAAGTGCTCAGAACACTTACATTAGCCTCAGTTCAGTTCAGTTCAGTTGCTCAGTTGTGTCCGACTCTTTGCGACCCCATGAATCACAGCACATCAGGCCTCCATATCTATCACCAACTCCTGGAGTTCACTCAGACTCACGTCCATCAAGTCCATGATGCCATCCAGCCATCTCATCCTCTATCGTCCCCTTCTCCTCCTGCCCTCAGTACCTCCCACCATCAGAGTCTTTTCCAATGAGTCAGCCCTTGGCATGAGGTGGCCAAAGTATTGGAGTTTCAGCTTCAGCATCATTCCTTCCAATGAACACCCAGGACTGATCTCCCTTAGGATGGACTGGTTGGATCTCCTTGCATTAGCCTAGAGTCAGGCAAAATCATCTAACTCCAAATGTCCTATTTTATAATAGAGTGTTGAATATCTCATGAAATTGATTGAATACTGTACCGAGAAAGAAAAACAGAATGGTTGTATGGATACAGGATAGCTGTTAGTGTTACCAGCTGTTTGCCCTCATGATCCTGTGGCTGACCCGGAGCTGTGCCTGCTTCCACCGCCCAGCCTCATAAGTGAGAATGACTGCGTATTGCTAGCCTGAGAAAAGATAAAAATTCACAATCTGAAGCATGATTTCTACTGAATGCATATTGCTTTCACATCATCACGGGACAAATCATAAGCCAGGGACTGTCTGTACAGATATCTGAGAAGGTGGCAGGGAGAAATGAGAGCAGGGGCTCTTCCCAGGCTCCCTATTTATCTAATCTTTTGCCTTGGACATGCCACGTAGCCTCTTTCAGTCTCAACTTCTCATCATAAAATAGAAGAGACTGGAAGGGACGACCTCAAAGGATCCTTTTGAAGAATACAGTTTTATGTTTCTAAGGTTCAGAGCCGGAGTGGTGGCAGTAGGAAAGGAGAGTATGGAGCAGAGGGAACAATTTGCTCAGGGCCTTCTGAAACTTGTTGCTGCCACCGCTGCTGCTGCTGCTAAGTCGCTTCAGTCGTGTCCGACTGTGCGACCCCAGAGACGGCAGTCCCCCAGGCTCCTCTGTCCCTGGGATTCTCCAGGCAAGAACACTGGAGTGGGTTGCCATTTCCTTCTCCCTCTGAAACCTCTAACACAACATAAACATAAATAATTTTGCATTGTCAATTGCCAATTGGCACCTGCCTGTCAACTACACACTGGCACTTGCCAAGAGCATCTGCCAGCAACTGAACAACGACAGTGGCATTTGTCATCTGCCTGTACTGCTGCAGCTGCTGACCAACAACCCCTGAAGGGAGTTTAAGGCAGAGAGTAAGGCAATCTGTGGTCCAGGGAAACTGGCGGGATATGTCTTTAGATGTTAGATAGTTTCAGGACAAGATTTCATGATCCCAGTCCTGGCATTTTCTCTTATCTAGAAAAGCACTCGATTCCTTCATGGTGACATCCGCTCCTCGTGACTGGCAGATCACCTTTGTAAAATGAGTGTTTGACTGCATTGAACTTCCCCTTCACCAAAATCTTATACATTGACCTTCCCCCACTGCCTCTTTGGAGCAGTCTCTCAGAGCTGTATGAGGTGATGTCTCCTGGGCTGCAGTCCTCATTTTGCCCCAAGTAAAACTTAACTCAAAACCCTCACGTGGTGCGTCTTTTTAGTCGACAACACTACCTCCATATACAGCATCAGGTAAGTGGTTATCAAGTCTCCTCTTGCATCACGAACATGCAACTGGACAACAAGTATGGACACACGTATAGCAATTGTCCCTCCTACTCAAGATGGGATGAAACAATTTCTGTTTATTCCTCCTCTAGTGTCGTTTCTACTCATCCTTTCACACTCAGAGTATTCTCTTTGGTTTACTAAGTGTACCTGTTCTTTTATGTTAATATTTGTTTCCTGTTGCTTTTACTTGCTAAAAGTATACTGTCTGTACATAACGGCCTGATTCAGGAAACCCTACTCCTCTGCCTGAATGCCAAACCAAGGTGCTTCTCTTCAGGGAAACGTCCTGACCCTGTCCACTTGTGAATGGCTACAAGAAAGAAGAAATTAACACAGCTGCTCCCGGAGGCAGGCCATTCCAGGAGATACTTGCAAGACTAAATGGCCTTTTAACTACTTCCTCACCTCTACCCTTACTATGTTCTATAAAAGAAACTAGCATCCAGGCCCTGAAAAGATGGTTGTTTTGAGACACTAGTCTGCTCTGCTGTTGGTCTGCCAGCTTTCCAAATAAAGTCATTATCTTTTGCCTCGGTATCTGTTCTCCTTACTTACTGGTCTATCATGGGCAAGCAGAGCGAGCTTGGACTCAGGAACAAAATTATACAAAATCATACTCAAGATATTCGAAGATCAGTTCATGACTTCAGCATCTCTGCCCCCCCTCATCGATAAATTTTCTTCTCTTCCAGTGTTCCACCTTGAAACTGACTGCTATTCACCCAAATGTTGAAGTCTTCATGACTGTCTCCCTCTCCCTCCTGCTTTCAAGGCCAGTCACCCATCCTAGAGATTCTGTCTCTGCAAATATTTCCCTTCAATCTTTCCCTCTTACTCCCCCTAGTGGATTTTCTTCTCATTTTCCACTGGGATCATTCCAATTGCAACCTAATTCATTTTCCATTGCAACTCATTCACTTTGAGTTGACAAACCTATTTCTGATCATTTTACTGTTATACTTAAAACAGTTTAAGTATTTGACTTCTAAGTTCACCTCACCTTTCACCATGTTATTTATATTTGCATGTGTATCACTATTTTCTTCATTGTTTCCAAAAATTACTTTAATATAGGCTTTATATCGGAGAAGGCAATGGCACCTCACTCCAGTACTCTTGCCTGGAAAATCCTATGGACAGAGGAGCCTGGTAGGCTGCAGTCCATGGGGTCGCTAAGAGTTGGATATGACTGAGCGACTTCCCTTTCACTTTTCACTTTCATGCACTGGAGAAGGAAATGGCAACCCACTCCAGTGTTCTTGCCTGCAGAATCCCAGGGACAGGGGAGCCCGGTGGGCTGCCATCTATGGGGTCACACAGAGTCAGACATGACTGAAGTGACTTAGCAGCAGCAGCAGCATAGGCTTTATATATATGTGTGTGTGTGTGTGTGTGTGTGTGTGTGTGTGTGTGTGTATAGAAGTTTCCCAGGTGGCTTTAGTGGTAAAGAACTCACCTGCCAATGCAGGAGACTGAAGAGACGTGGGCTGGCTCCTCTTACATTTATATATAGGCATATAAATGTATGTGTATATACATGTGTGTGTACATACACATAGACATGTATATATACATATAGTATATATACACATTGTGTGTGTGTGTGTGTGTGTGTGTGTATAGAAGTTTCCCAGGTGGCTTTAGTGGTAAAGAACTCACCTGCCAATGCAGGAGACTGAAGAGACGTGGGCTGGCTCCTCTTACATTTATATATAGGCATATAAATGTATGTGTATATACATGTGTGTGTACATACACATAGACATGTATATATACATATAGTATATATACACACCCAGAAACGTGCTAAGAGATTGGAGGCAATTACTTTGAGGTAATATTCTTTAGTAAGCCTGGAGAGCAGACAATTTAAATTAAGAACGATTCCATATATTTCTAATCACCCTTGATCGGCATAAGGTTTACATACAGGGAGGAAGAGGATCCTACCTAGCATGTTTGGCTATTTGGCCAGGATGCCTCTTAACAGAGGTTGCTCAAAAATGCTTAGGACTGAGGTCCAATTTCCCTTAGGAAAGAGACTTGGTTCCACATAAATAAAAAAGTAACCAAGGCTTAATGTTCTGCATTATTCAATGTGACTGGAGATTTTTTGAAACAGGTATGACTAATCACTGACCATTGTCATAAAAAAATTCACAATAAAGCAACTTAACTGGGCATGCCTCTAAGGTAAATTAATTGTGAAATGTACTTCCTTAGTAGCTGAGAGATTTGAACTGGTGTTCAGTTCAGTTCAGTCATTCAGTCATGTCCCATCTTTGCGACCCCATGAATTGCAGCACACCAGGCCTCCCTGTCCATCACCAACTCCTAGAGTTTACCCAAACTCATGCCCATTGAGTTGATGAAGCCATCCAACCATCTCATCCTCAGTCATCCCCTTCTCCTCCTGCCCTCAATATTTCCCAGCATCAAGGTCATCTCAAATGAATCAGCTCTTTGCATCAAGTGGCCAAAGTATTGGAGTTTCAGCTTCAGCATCAGTCCTTCCAATAAACACACAGGACTGATATCCTTTAGGATGTACTGGTTGGATCTCCTTACAGTCCAAGGGACTCGCAAGAGTCTTCTCCAAAACCACAGTTCAAAATCATCAATTTTTTGGCACTCATCTTTCTTTATAGTCCAACTCTTCTCTTTCAGAATTTTCCACAGCTTGTGGTGATCCACATAGTCAAAGGCTTTGGCATAGTCAATAAAGCAGAAATAGATGTTTTTCTGGAACTCTCTTGCTTTTTCCATGATTCAGCCGATGTTGGCAATTTGATCTCTGGTTCCTCTGCCTTTTATAAAACCAGCTTGACTATCTGGAAGTCCATGGTCCACGCATTATTGAAGCCTGGCTTGGAGAATTTTGAGCATTACTTCACTAGCATGTGAGATGAGTGCAATTGTGTGGTAGTTTGAGCGTTCTTTGGCATTGCCTTTCTTTGGAATTGGAATGAAAACTGACTGTTTCCAGTCCTGTGGCCACTGCTGAGTTTTCCAAATTTGCTGGCATATTGAGTGCAGCACTTTCACAGCATCATCTTCCAAGATTTGAAATAGCTCAATTGGAATTTCATGACCTCCACTAGCTTTGTTCCTAGTGATGCTTCCTACGTCCCACTTGACTTCACATTCCAGGATATCTCGCTCTAGGTGAGTGATCACACCACTGTGATTATCTGGGTCATGAAGATTTTTTTGTATAGTTCTTCTGTATCAAATTGTTAAAAGTAAGTCAATTGAATATTGGGAGACTTCTGTCATAAAAAATTTAGTTTTAGAAACTTGAATCATTCTTTCTGAAAATAATTAGAGTTTATAACATTGCTTTCTAAGGCAACCCTTAGTATGATGTTTCATAATCATATTATTGTCATAGAGAAAAATATTTATCTTTCCTATTCTCAGTGGCAGATTGGTATGCATCTATTTAATACAGAAATGCCAAGTCCTTGATATACACATTCAAAAGGAGAATAGATAAGAAAACACAACCCTGGTTTTTATATTGCTTGAAACTTTCATCCAAGAACTTTACTCTGTGGTATTAAGGTTAATGAACATTTCTGGTGGGGTAATGGTAAAGAATCCACCTACAAATGCAGAAGACACAGATTTGATCTCTAGGTCGGGAAGATTCCTGGAGAAGGAAATGGCAATCCACTTCAGTATTCTTGCCTGGAGAATCCTATGGACAGAGGAACCTGGCGGGCTATAGTCTATGGGGTCACAAAAGAGTCAGATACGACTTGGTGACTAAACAACATTAGATTAATAGTGAGCTTATAAAAGCTAATTCCATTTACAGCTCTCCTTAGACTTTTATCTGTATTAATATGAGCAGATAAAACACCTAAGAAAAGCAACTTTTTATTTTTTTTCTTCACTTAACTTTTATTTCCCTTTTTTAAAAATATAATTTGATCTCTAGGTCGGGAAGATTCCTGGAGAAGGAAATGGCAATCCACTTCAGTATTCTTGCCTGGAGAATCCTATGGACAGAGGAACCTGGCGGGCTATAGTCTATGGGGTCACAAAAGAGTCAGATACGACTTGGTGACTAAACAACATTAGATTAATAGTGAGCTTATAAAAGCTAATTCCATTTACAGCTCTCCTTAGACTTTTATCTGTATTAATATGAGCAGATAAAACACCTAAGAAAAGCAACTTTTTATTTTTTTTCTTCACTTAACTTTTATTTCCCTTTTTTAAAAATATAAATTTATTTTAATAGGAGGTTAATTACTTTACAATATTGTATTGGTTTTGCCATACATCAATGTGAATCCACCACAGGTATACACACGTTCCCCATCCTGAACCCCCCTCCTTCCCCGTATCATGCCTCTGGGTCATCTCAGTGCACCAGCTCCAAGCATCCAGTATCATGCATTGAACCTGGACTGGTGACTTGTTTCATATATGATATTATACATGTTTCAATGCCATTGTCCCAAATCATCCCACCCTCTCCCGCTCCAACAGAGTCCAAAAGACTGTTCTATACATCTGTGTCTTTTGCTGTCTTGCATACAGGGTTGTCACTACCATCTTTCTAAATTCCATATAAAAACTTTTACTCAAGTACTTAGTATAAATATAGTTTGAGTGTAAACACAGAAGTTGCCTTGATCGTATCTTCAGAAACATACCAAACTAAACATTTCTCTTGAGTGATGTGAATTCAGTTCAGTAACTCATAATTTCCAGGTTAACTAGAGTCAAAACCTGGAATAATATTTAGCTCTGTCACACCATTTCATGTAGCTTCTACCATGTGCCTTGTGACGGCCTACCTTGATGATTAAAAGTATGCTTTCTGAAGACATATGCTCTTAGTTTTAGTTTTGGGTCAGCCAGTTACCTACTGTGGTCTTAGGTAAGTTGATTAAACTCACTAAATGTATTTCATATTTGGTAAAAATTAAAATAGCCACAATATCTGTTTCATGAACTTATTAGGAGGATTCCATAAGACAACGCATATCAAAAATTGAATGTAGAGCCTGGCAGACTAATAAGTGTTTGGTACATGTGAGCTGAATAAATGAGTAAATTTAAAAAGCAATTAAGAAAGTTCAAACAGATTCCATTTTCTCCTCTAGCTTTGACATTTGTGATCTGCCCAACCCTTCCTAAAATAGCAAAAGGGGAAAATCATAAAAGTTATAATGAATAATGTATCCTGTGCACTACTGTGTAAAGTTACTAAGGACAAATTATGCATGAAGAATTCAACAGTTCTCTTTTCACTAAGTGACACATTTAATGAATAAAATGTCTTCAGTTAAAATCATTTCTGTGTTCTTCAAAGAAATATTGGCTGTAATGCTTAATAAATGTTATTTTAAACAAAACTATAAAGACATGCTTAATAGTCTTCAAGTCAAAGCAAAGTCCATAAAAGACAGATAAGCTTTAAAAATCTGGAACATCGATTTTATAAACTTAATGATTGTTTTCAAATGGCAATGATGATAGAATTCATTCAATATTTACTGCCTACCATTAATGATAAATGTTTTTTCAGTATTGTATATCCTACATGATTTATTTCATTCAGTTCAGTTCAGTTCAGTCTCTCAGTTGTGTCCAACTCTTTTGACCCCATGAATCAGAGCACAGCAGACCTCCCAGTCCATCATCAACTCCCGGAGTTCAACCAAACTCATGGCCATTGAGTTGGTAATGTCATCCAGCCATCTCATCCTCGGTCGTCCCCTTCTCCTCCAACCCCCATCCCTCCCAGCATCAGAGTCTTTTCCAATGAGTCAACTCTTCGCATGAGGTGGCCAAAGTACTGGAGTTTCAGCTTTAGCATCAGTCCTTCCAAAGAACACTCGGAACTGAACTCCTTTAGAATGTACTGGTTGGATCTCCTTGCATTTCAAGGGACTCTCAAGAGTCTTCTCCAATACCACAGTTCAAAAGCATCAATTCTTCTGCACTCAGCTTTCTTCACAGTCCAACTCTCACATCCATACACGACCACTGGAAAAACCATAGCTTTGACTAGATGGACATTTGTTGGCAAAGTAATGTCTCTGCTTTTCAATATGCTGTCTAGGTTGATCATAACTTTCTTTCCAAGGAGTAAGCGTCTTTTAATTTCATGGCTGCAGTCACCATCTGCAGTGATTTTGGAGCCCAGAAAAATAAAGTCTGACACTGTTTCCACTGTTTCCCCATCTATTTGCCATGAACTGATGGGACTAGATGCCATGATCTTCATTTTCTGAATGTTCAGCTTTAAGCCAACTTTTTCACTCTCCTCTTTCACTTGCATCAAGAGGCTTTTGAGTTCCTCTTCACTTTCTGCCATAAGGGTGGGGTCATCTACATATTTGAGGTTATTGATATTTCTCCCAGCAATCTTGATTCTAGCTTGTGTTTCTTCCAGCCCAGCGTTTCTCATGATGTACTCTGCATATAGATTAAATAAGCAGGATGACAATATACAGCCTTAACATACTCCTTTTCCTATTTGGAACCAGTCTGTTGTTCCATGTCCAGTTCTAACTGTTGCTTCCTGGCCTGCATATACGTTTCTCAAGAGGCAGGTCAGGTGGTCTAGTATTTGCATCTCTTTCAGAAATTTCCACAGTTTATTGTGATCCACACAGTCAAAGGCTTTGGCATAGTTAATAAAGCAGAAATAGATGTTTTTCTGGAACTCTCTTGCTTTTTTGATGATCCAGTGGATGTTGGCAATTTGATCTCTGGTTCCTCTGCTTTTTCTAAATCTAGCTTGAACATCTGGAAGTGCACAGTTCATGTACTGCTTAAGCCTGGCTTGGAAAATTTTGAGCATTACTTTACTAGCGTGTGAGATGAGTGCAATTGTGTGGTAGTTTGAGCATTCTTTGGCATTGCCCTTCTTTGGGATTAGAATGAAAACTGACATTTTCCAGCCCTGTTGCCACTGCTGAATTTTCCAAATTTGCTGGCATATTGAGTGCAGCACTTTCACA
>SJYC01135533.1:0-17163 GCA_006408675.1 Madoqua kirkii
TTCTAAAACCAGCTTGAACATCAGGGAGTTCACAGTTCACATATTGCTGAAGCCTGGCTTGGAGAATTTTGAGCATTACTTTACTAGCGTGTGAGATGAGTGCAATTGTGCGGTAGTTTGAGCATTCTTTGGCATTGCCTTTCTTTGGGATTGGAATGAAAACTGACCTTTTCCAGTCCTGTGGCCACTGCTGAGTTTTCCAAATTTGCTGGCATATTGAGTGCAGCACTTTCACAGCATCATTTTCCAGGATTTGAAAGAACTCAACTGGAATTCCATCACCTCCACTAGCTTTGTTTGTCATGATGCTTTCTAAGGCCCACTTGACTTCACATTCCACAATGTCTGGCTCTAGGTGAGTGATCACACTATTGTGATTATCTTGGTCTTGAAGATTTTTTTGTACAGTTGTTCTGTGTATTCTTGCCACCTCTTCTTAATATCTTCTGCTTCTGTTAGGTCCAGACCATTTCTGTCCTTTATCAAGACCATCTTTGCATGAAATGTTCCCTTGGTTCTCTAATTTTCTTAAAGAGACCTCTAGTCTTTCCATTCTGTTCTTTTTCTCTATTTCTTTGCATTGATCTCTGAGGAAGGCTTTCTTATCTCTCCTTGCTATTCTTTGGAGCTCTGCATTTAGATGCTATATCTTTCCTTTTCTCCTTTGCTTTTTGCCTCTCTTCTTTTCACAGCTGTTTGTAAGCCCTCCACCCCCAGACAGCCATTTTGCTTTTTTGCATTTCTTTTCCATGGGGATGGTCTTGATCCCTGTCTCCTGTACAATGTCACAAACCTCCGTCTATAGTTCATCAGGCACTCTATCTATCAGATCTAGTCCCTTAAGTCTATTTCTCACTTTCACTGTATAATCATAAGGGATTTGATTTAGGTCATACTTGAATGCTCTAGTGGTTTTACCTACTTTCTTCAATTTAAGTCTGAATTTGGCAATAAGGAGTTCATGATCTGAGCCACAGTCAGCTCTAGGTCTTGTTTTTGCTGACTGTATAGAGCTTCCCTATCTTTGGCTGCAAAGAATATAATCAATCTGATTTCAGTGTTGACCATCTGGTGATGTTTATGTGTAGAATTTATTTCATTAAAGCTTCATAATAGTACTGCAGAATTGACATTATAATCCTTTAACAAATGGATACATTATGACTGATACACAGACTATTCTTTTCTTTTTTAAAAAAACTGAAATATAATTGACTATATTACTTTCAGGTGCACTAAATAGTGATTCAACATTTTTATATACCACAAAACTATCATCATTATCACCTGTCACCATACTAAGTTATTACAGTATCATTGACTATATTCCCTATGTTGTACATTATATTCCTGTGGCTTATCATTTTATGACTAGAAGTTTGTACCTCTTAATCCCTTTTCCTTTGACTGTGTGGATCACAACAAACTGGAAAATTCTTCAAGAGATGGGACTACCAGACCTTACCTATCTCTTGAGAAACCTGTATGCGAGTCAAGAAGCAACAGTTAGAACCAGACATGGAACAACAGACTGGTTCCAAATTGGGAAAGGAGCATGTCAAGGCTGTATATTGTCACCCTGCTTTTTTAACTTATATGCAGAGTACTCTGCTGCTGCTGCTGCTGCTGCTGAGTCACTTCAGTCGTGTCCAACTCCGTGCGACCCCATGGACGGCAGCCCACCAGGCTCCCCCATCCCTGGGATTCTCCAGGCAAGAACACTGGAATGGGTTGCCATTTCCTTCTCCAATGCATGAAAGTGAAAAGTGAAAGTGAAGTCGCTCAGTCGCATCCAACTAGTAGCGACCCCATGGACTGCAGCCTACCAGACTCCTCTGTCCATGGGATTTTCCAGGCAAGAGTACTGGAGTGGGGTGCCATTGCCTTCTCTGACATCATGAGAAATAATGGACTGGATGAATCACAAGCTGGAATCAAGATTTCAGGGAAAAATATCAACAATCTCAGATATGCAGATGATACCACTGTAATGGCAGAAAGCTAAGGGGAACTAAAGAGCCTTTTGATGAAAAGTGAAAGAGGAGAGTGAAAAAGCTGGTTTAAAACAACATTATAAAGAACGAAGATAATGGCATCTGGTCCCACCACTTCATGGCAAATAGATGGGGAAAAAATTGAAATAGTGATTTTTTTTTCCTGGGCTCCAAAATCATTGCAGACAGTGACTGCAGCCATGAAAATAAAAGATGTTTGCTTCTGGGAAGAAAAGCTATGAGAAACCTAGACAGCATATTAAAAACCAGAGACCACTTTGACAATAAAAGTCTGCCTAGTCAAAGCTATGGTTTTTCTAATAGTAATGTATGAATGTGAGAGTTGGACCATAAAGAAGGCTGAGCACTGAAGAATGGATGCTTTTGAACTGTGGTGCTGGAGAAGATGCTTGAGAGTCCCTTGGACTGCAAGGGGATCAAACCAGTCAATCTTAAAGGAAATAAATCCTGAACATTCATCAAAAGGATTGATGCTGAAGCTGAAACTCCAATACTTTGGCCACCTGATGTGAAGAGCTGACTCACTGGAAAAGATCTTGATGCTGGGAAATATTGAGGGCAGAAGGAGCAGGGGGTGATAGAGGATGAGATGGTTGGATGGTGTCACTGACTCAATGGACATGAGTTTGAGCAAACTCCAGAAGATAGTGAAAAACAAGGCAGGCTGGCATGCTGCAGTCCATGGGGTCACAAATATTCAGACACGACTTAGCGACTGAGAAACATCAATTCCTTTTTCCACATCCCCTTACTCTACTTCTCTCTGACAACCACCTGTTTGTTCTCTGTAACTATGAGTCTGTTTTAGTTTTGTTATGTTTATTCATGTGTTTTTGTTTCTGTTTTTTGGATTCCACATATAAGTGAAAACATACCGTATTTATTACTCTCTGTCTAACTTATTTAGGTTAGCACTATAACCTCTACGGGACCAGAATTTTCTTGGCTGCAATGTTCTGATTATATTCTTCTATACTTTAATCTTCAGTGTATAACATTGTTGCAGAACCTATTTTTTTTACTATTATACTGGATTAAACATCTGACAGTCTATAGATAATTATGAAATAGATTCCCTCTTTAAAAACAAAATTAAATGGAAATAACCTCTTGCATATCCTATGGTGGAAATGTATATTGGTAAAATTATTCTGAAGGACCATTTGACAATGTATTTCTCTCCATGGGATGAGTGTAGTTTTCTGCCTCCTTGAAGTTTAGACTTGGCCATGTGAGTTGATTTGGCTGAAGGATTTTAGTGAGATAAAAAGAAACTTTAGAAGTCATCATGTGCTTTGCTACTCTCTCCTTACTGCCTCAACAACCAGCAGTGCCTAAGATAGTGGCTGCTCTGGAAGCCTGTTTCCAAAGTGAAGATGACATGGAGAAGAACTCAAGCAGCCACTGATGACCCACTGTTGTGAACCATTATCATAAGCCTCTGTTTGAGCTGCTGCTCACTGAACTCCAGGAGATGGTGATGGACTGGGAGGCCTGGCGTGCTGCGATTCATGGGGTCGCAAAGAGTCGGACACGACTGAGCAACTGAACTGAACTGAACTGAGCTCAATATAAACTATCAGAAATTTTTCACTGAGAATGTATCCTAATAAAATCGTTATATATGCTCACAAAATTTTAGTTAACTTTATCTTCATGTCAGTGAGCTTGGAAATAAGCTCAAGGCCTATTTAAATGTTCCAAAAAATTATAGTACATCTAAGTACATCTAGAAATTCAAGATGAAATTAAGTTTAAAAGTTCAAATCTTAATTATTATACATTATGAAATTATTAGATAATTGTAAGCTTCCCTGGTGGCTTATATGGTAAAGAATCTGCCTGCAATGCGGGAAATACTAGTTCAATCTCTAGGTTGGCCCTGGAGAAGAAAATGTCTCCTCACTCCAGTATTCTTGCCTGGGAAATCCCATGGATAGAGGAGCCTGGTGGGCTATAGTCCATGGATTGGCAAAGAGTCAGAAACAACTGAGTGACTAACACTTTCAATTATAATTTTAATTATTATAAATCAACTATTTCTTTCAGAAACAATATACAACGCAGTGTTCGTAGGGTTTTTTCTAGATGCTTTGCATTTGGTTTTAAATCTTTGGTTTTTGTTTTTGCATTTCCCAAATTTTTATCAGTAAGCTTTTTCAGAATAATCATGAGACTATCAGCAACAGTGACAAGACAAAAAATCTTATACTTTCTGGCTGTTCTCTTTGCATTATATCATGCTATGACATTAACAGTAAGCATGTGTGTTTCTATAATGAATGGAGGAGAATCCATGAAGTCTTGCTTTTGGCCCCTAGGACTTTATCCTCTTAAACCAACAATTGGACACTACTTTGAGGAGTCCAATCATAATGATAGCAGTTTTCTCTGAAAAGTTTGCAAAACTGGAATCTAATGCTCTGGCAAGCTAAGCAAAAATTTTGCCTCTCTGTCTTTGTTTATTGGCTGTAAAAAGAAATGTGATGTACTCAAGAGTAGGAACAAGCTATCAAATATCTGTCTTCTCTGCTAAGTCACTTCAGTCGTGTCCGACTCTGTGTGACCCCATAGACGGCAGCCCACCAGGCTCCCCTGTCCCTGGGATTCTCCAGGCAAGAACACTGGAGTGGGTTGCCATTTCCTTCTCCAATGCATGAAAGTGAAAAGTGAAAAGGAAGTCGCTCAGTCGTGTCAGACTCTTCATGACCCCATGGATCACAGCCTACCAGGCTCCTCTGTCCATGGGATTTTGCAGGCAAGAGTATTGGAGTGGGGTGCCATCGCCTTCTCTGGTACTCCTCAAATTGTGAAGGTCAAGAAAAGCAAATAAAGACTCAGCGATTGTCACAGACTAGAGGAAACTGGGAAGAATGATAACCAGATATGGTGTGGTATACTAAACTGGATCTTGAGAGGGGAAAAGGATAATAATAAAAAATCAGTAAAAATCCAAATCAATTAAAGTTTAGTTAACAGTAATGTACCAGGGTCAGTTTCTTGGTTTTGGCACAGATACCAGACAGGGTAATATAAGGTGTTAACAATGGAGGACGTGGTAAGGGAGGTGGTAGGCAGAATAATGACTTATCAAAAAGCCCATGTTTCAAGTTCTGGAAGCTGTGATTATGGTAAATTGTATAACAAATGGAGTTCGGGTTGCTAATAAGTTGATCTTATAATAGGGAAAAAACCTGGGTTACCCAAGTGGATATGGTATAATCACAAGGGTCCTTAAAAGAAGAAAAGGCAGGTAGAAAAGTCAGTCAAGTATGTAGTAAAAGAAAGACAAGATTGGGCATTGCTGGCTTTGAAGATGCAAAGTGACCACACATTGAGGATGTATGGAAAAAGGCAAGGATTTGATTTTTTTAGGGCTCCCAGAAGGAACACAGACTAGTTGGCACCTTAATTTTACCCAATTAGCTACATTTCTGACCTCAAGAATTATAAATTTATTTAGTTTCAAGCCACAGAGTTTGTGGCAATTTACTATAATATCTGTAGAAAAGTAATATATGAGGCATACATGAATTCTCTGGCTTATTTTTGCAACTGCTATATAATTATAGTCCTTTTAAAATTAAAAGTTTATTTATTTTTTAAATAAGCAATGTGCCTTTAGGAAAAGTCAGGTTTCATTTACAGACCTGCAATCATTCAAAGGATTCCTCAAAAGAATACTGAACTCTCATACATGTTTGAAATTTTTGTCCATGAGCCCTGGTTTCTCAGTCTCATCTCTTGTTCATTCTCTTTGGCTGACACCTCAGTTGGATGCAACTACCCGTAGCTGGGATTTGACATCCCTCCCACCTCTCATGGATCTCTGACCCCTTTCTCTTCCCTAGTTCTGGCTTGGTCACATCTGCTTAGGTGCTGCTAAGTCACTTCAGTTGTGTCTGACTCTGTGCGACCCTATAGACAGCAGCCCACCTGGCTCTGCCATCCCTGGGATTCTATAGGCAAGAACACTGGAGTGGGTTGCCATTTCCTTCTCCAATGCATGCAAGTGAAAAGTGAAAGTCAAGTCGCTCAGTTGTGTCTGATTCTTAGTGACTCCATGGACTGCAGCCTATCAGGCTCCTCCATCCATGGGATTTTCCAGGCAAGAGTACTGGAGTGGGGTGCCGTTGCTTAGGTGCTAGCAGCTCAAATAGTTGCCACCACCTCCCCTGAAGCTAGCAAAAAAAAAAAAAAAAACCAACCACAACCCTTTTTAAAGTAACACATTTACTAAGGGGTAAAAATTCAGAAAAGAGCTGAGCTGTATTACCATAGCAACCAGACAGAAATGAACACATGCAGGCAACTCGTTTGTTGGGGCTACAGAGCATCAGAAAACTAGGGGCTCATCAAACTGTTTTGAACAGATCTCCTTCTTCACCAGACTTCAGCCAGCCCTCTGGTCTTGTCCTGTGCTGTCAGCTTGATGCTTTTAGGTGGAAGACAGTGTCATCTTTAAAGATACGAAAAATAAAGGTACCTTAGGAATAAAAGAAAATCACCTTCCAGAAAGAAGGCATTCTCAGCCAAAGGCTTTCCTCACGTTTTGCTGTTGCATGTTTGGTTTTTTTTCGTTCTTCACATCTGCAACTCGGTTATTTTCTATGTACAGGGTCAGGCTTGGCCTGATACAGGCAGTACGGAGAACAGTATGAAGTTTCCCTAAACAACTAAAAATAGAGCTACAGTATGACTCAGAAATCTCACATCTGGGCATATACCCTAAGACCATAATGCAAAATGTACATGTACCCCAATATTCATTGCAGCACTGTTACCAGCGTCAGGATGTAGAAGCAATGTAGATATCCTTCAACAGATGAATGGATAAAGAAGGTGTGGGACAAATGTACAATGCAATACTATTCATCCATAAAAAAGAAAAGGATTGAGTTATTTATAGAGATGTGGATGGACCTGGAGTCTATCAGAGAGTAAAATATGTCAGAAAGAGAAAAACAAGTATTGCTTATTAATGCATATATGTGGGATTTAGAAAAATGGTACAGATGAACCTAGTTCCAGGGCAGGAATAGAGACGCAGATGTAGAGAATGGGCATTCGGACACAGCAAGGGAAGGGGAGCATTGGATGAATTGAGAGAGTACCATTGATATATATACACTAGCACATGTAAATGGGTAGCTAATGGGAACCTGCTGTGTAGCACAGGGAGCTCGACCTGGTATCCGATGACCTACAGGGAGAGAATGCCAGGGAGGGAGATCAGAGGGAGATCCAAGAGGGAGGGTATATATATTACACATATAGCTGATTCACTTCATTATACAGCAGAAATGAGCACAACCTCACAAAGCAATTATACTCTAAATAAAAATTTTAAAAGTGCCTGCCCATGGATTGCAGGAAGTGTTCTCTATCCCAAATTATTATTCTCAGTTTTATTCTAGGTTTTAAGCTTGTGTTAGAATTTCATCTCTACCATATGTGTGCACTACATGCAGGTTAGTACACCCAGCAGAATACTCCTGGGTATAATCTTTGCCTCTATGTTTCTGTGAAGCATCAATGCCAGATATCAGGTCCTCAAGTTACTGTTGATTCTCCCCTTCTCCTCTTCCTTCATCCTGATGGTTTTCAACTATACCTATGAAATACAGCGGAGATAATCAGGAAAGACAACTAAGTTCATGAACTCTTATAACTTCAAACATCCCTAGGGCTACATGAATTCAAATCTTCATCATATAGATATGGAAACTGAAGCCTGTGGAATTATGAGTTCTTCCAGAGATCAAAGCATCAGTTACTGGCTGACTCAGGATCAAAAGCTGGGGTTTCCAAAGCTTTCTATTTCCTCCTCTAGCAGAGAAGATACTACGTAACACTATGAGTATAGGGCATATGGTGGTAATTAGTTGACAAATCCCTAGGAATACACTGCAAGGAGATCCAACCAGTCCATTCTGAAGGAGATCAGTCCTGAGTGTTCTTTGGAAGGACTGATGCTGAAGCTGAAACTCCAGTACTTTGGCCACCTCATGCGAAGAGTTGACTCATTGGAAAAGACTCTGATGCTGGGAGAGATTGGGGACAGGAGGAAAAGGGGACGACAGAGGATAAGATGGCTGGATGGCATTACAGACTCAATGGACATGAGTTTGAGTGAACTCCAGGAGTTGGTGATAGACAGGGAGGCCTGGAGTGCTGCAATTCATTAATTTGCTTTTGGCTACACTGGGTCCTTGATGCTGCATGTGGACTTTGGCTAGCTGTGGTGAGGGGGGGTTACTCTTGAGTTGCATGTGGAATCTTCCTGGATTGAACTCTTGTGCCCTGCACTGGCAGACGAACTCCAACCACTGGACCACCAGGGAAGTCTGTGTCCGACTCTTTGCTACCCTTTGGGCTGCAGCCCACCAGGTTCCTCTGTCCATGGAATTTTCCAGGCAAGAATTCTGGAGTGGATTGCCATTTCTACCTCCAGGGGATCTTCCCGACCCAGGGATCATACCCACGTCTGCATTAGCAGGAGGACTTTTTTTTTTTTTTTTTAAACCACTGAGCCAACTGGGAAACCTCTCAAAAGGGGATTAGGAACACATCAAATATCATGACTCCTTCAAAGGTAATTCAGTTTACTTCACTCATGGTAAATAATTACCATGCATCTAATTTTCTGGCTCCCTTACTACTTTTTATGTGCCCCAGGAAAAGAAAGCATGGTGATCTTGATCATTTTTGTAATACCAATGCCTAGCACAACGTTTGTCCCTTATTACGGTTAAACATTTTGTTTGCATTTTTCCTGATAATTTATGCTTCTGTAGTGAAAAACCTCCCTGTAAAAGGAATGCAATTCATTATTGTGACTCTATATATTTATTTTCATTCAAGATTTAATCATACATTTTAAATTCTCAAATACGGAAATTAAAGTACAAAATTATGTATGCTGTGTATTAGCATGCATGTAATCAAAAATATTGAGTGGAATTAATAAGTCTAAAAATAAAATATTGTTTTTTGATAGTTTCCATCATAATTTGTCTTATTTTACATGATATCATGAGATATTTTTTGTCGGTTAAAATAACCATGCTATATCAGATTAACTCTGTGGAAGAACAAAAGAATAACTGGCTGGCATAGAATTTGCAGATCTTAAGACACTATAGTATCTTGAGGGAAGAAATTATTCATCATTCTCTAACTTCATCTTCACTGGGTCAACATGAATGGAAAAAAATGCCAAGAACATTTGTTTAATCGTATTAATAGTGGAGAAAAATAAAATATACTTGACAAAATATCCACTGAGAATAGATAACACTTTTTCTTGGATACAATTTATAAGGAAAGACTGCGTGTGGTCATCAGTTATTCCTTACTCTCTTTTGAAATAATCTGCTGCATCCTTTAATATGGTTTTGTTTGTATCATTGTAAAAATATCAAGGTATGGATCTATGATTTGTTTTTCACCATAAATTCTTTGTTGGCATATGGGGAAAGGAAAAGTAGAAGAAATGGATTTCCACAGCCCCACTAACATCAGTCTAAATCTTAAAATAATATGTCCTTTGGCAATCACTAAATCTTGCTATTGGTTTGAAACAATAAATCTTCCAAGGCATTGGGGAAAAAAAAAAAGAAGGAACACCATTGTAGTAATGAGATTACTCTGAAAATAAAGCGGTGGATTAGTAAAATCTAATTTGGAAGTGATGAAGTACATGTGATGTCCAAGTAATTATTCCTGCACAGTCTCTGTCCGTGGGGAGCTCAGAGTTATTGGACACTGCACTGTGTTAATGATGCCACTGGCTGACATTTGGGTGAATGTGCTGACCGTCTGCTGTGTCTCTTCTCTTATTGTTAATACTCACCATTGGGTCCTGCATTCATGATGCTGCTAGAGCTGAGCAGCATCCAGAGCTGAGCCTCTGTGTGTGTGTTTCAAATGTCTTTTCCCTTTTAAGCCAATGTGTTTTTTTTTTTTCCATTTTAAAATCTGGGCTGAGACAAAAGTGCTACCCTGAACACTGTTACATGTGCATTAAAGATCCAATTACATTTCTCTGAGTTTTATTTAATTACCAAGACCAAGTAGATTATTTGAGTTCTCTTTGTACTCCTTTGTCTTTCAAAAGCATAAACCTAGACCCACACTTGGCCAAAAGCAGGTTTTCAGGTATGATTACCTCTTGCGATCAGTAGAAATATTTCTAATAAGTTGTTCTACTTTATATTTCAATAATGGGAATCTCTATTATAAGACATAGAAAAGTAGTTTTTTCTGATACAGAATTTTGTAGCTTTAACACACAACCAGTTGCAAAAGATTCAGACATGACTTAGAGACTAAAACAACAACACAATACACAACTAACCTGTCTCCAGTGTCAGGATTGCTTAGGGAAGTTGAAAGATTAAACAAACCCAAAGTGAAGAAAAGACAAATTACCAAAAGCCATTTTCCTTTCAATCCATGAGTTTAATCAGTTCAGTTCAGTCACTCAGTTGAGTCCGACTCTTTGCGGTCCCATGAATCGCAGCACGCCAGGCCTCCCTGTCCATCACCAACTCCCGGAGTTCACTCAGACTCTTGTCCATCGAGTCGGTGATGCCATCCAGCCATCTCATCCTCTGTTGTCCTCTTCTCCTGCTGCCCCCAATCCCTCCCAGCAACAGAGTCCTTTCCAATGAGTCAACTCTTCGCATGAGGTGGCCAAAGTACTGGAGTTTCAGCTTTGGCATCATTCCTTCCAAAGAAATCCCAGGGCTGATCTTCAGAATGGACTGGTTGGATCTCCTTGCAGTCCAAGGCACTCTCAAGAGTCTTCTCCAACACCACAGTTCAAAAGCATCAATTCTTCAGCACTCCGATCAAGCTTCCCATAAAAAACGTCCCAGGAGACTGACATCAGATAGGTTCAGGAAGGACTTCTCAGAGGAGGAGACGCTTGACTGGGTGGGTTATCAGAGGCAAAGGCAAAGTTGGAGAAGAGAGAAGGAAGTCCCAGTCAGGAGAATGACTTTAGCAAAGGCTCAGTGATTACATTCAGCTTGGCATGTTGAGAGTTAGACAATTTTTTTTTTTTAATTTCAGCTACCAAATTTAACTAGAACAACCTAAAATAAAAATAATTATAAAATACATGGAGTGTCTCAAGATTACAGTTACCATGCTTCTCTCTCTCCTTATTTGCACATCCTTTCTTCTCATTCTCAAAAGACTGGCTTCTTCCTCCTTGTATATAACAAGAAACATATCCAAGATAGACCTTGCACATTCTTTCTTACATTTTGGACGCTAAGTCCAAATGCCCTGGAGAAGAGATTGTTTGGCATAGTTTGGGTTAGATTATTTTCCCTGGGACAAATAATAGAGGCTGAGAGAAGGAGAAAAATTAAAAATTACGACATAGCTGCTGCCACTGCAAATGTAAACTTGGGTGGAGGAGCGATTCCTAGAAATGGAGCATTAATCAAAAAAGCCATGATGTCTACTATACACAGTTTTATTTAATTGCTTCATTCCTGACCATTTGAAGGCCACAGGAATTCTATTAAAAAAATACCGCTGCTTTCTTTGGAAAGAAATAGCTAGCTCTAGTCTGTACCACCCACTCTTAGTAGCAAATATCTACTCTCTATTCTTAATTGGTCTTCACGCATACTGTGATGCTTCATGCCCTGATTCTCTCTGTGCCCATTCTCTTTGGGATGCTGAGTGATTGGAAAGTCCCACTTGGACTAAAAAACAGTCATTTACTAGAAAATAGCTTCTCTGGCTGCTCCAACTTTAGGCTTGATCTCAAGTTTGGCAACTTTATTTCTTCTATCTTGAGTATTAATCCACCAATACATGACTACATCAAGCCTGAATAGGAAGATGCTATTTAATCAGAAGCATATTCAGGATTGACAACTCAGAGAGATGGTAACATATTTGGAAACAAAAGAAGGGAAAAAACCCAAAAGAAAGGAAATTGGTGATCAGAGAATTCAAGAAAATGAAGTGAGCAGCACAGCATGGGTCAATCATGGAAAAAGTTAGAGATTCAGGGTATCAAATATCCAAGTATAACACAGTAGATGTGTGATTTTACACTAGGTGTGTCTGATCGCTAAATCTATATAAGCTATCAACTATGTAACACTGAAAAGAAAGTGAAAGTGAAAGTCACTCAGTCGTATCTGACTCTTTGTGACCCCATGGACTGTACACTCCTTGGAATTCTCCAAGCCAGAATACTGGAGTGGGTAGACTTTCCTTTCTCCTGGGGATCTTCCCAACCCAGGTCTCCCGCACTGTGGGCAGATTCTTAACCAGCTTAACCATTCTTAACCAGCCACAAGGGAAGCTCAAGAATACTGGAATGGGTAACCTATCCCTTCTCCAGGGGATCTTCCTGATCCAGGAATCGAACCGGGTTCTCCTCATTGCAGGCAGATTCTTTACCAACTGAGCCATCAGGGAAGCCTGTAACACTGAAGGCTAATTAAATTATTACCTCTGAGACATAGTGTGGAATTTGTATCCTAATTATTCTGAGCAATTCTGTGTGTGTGCATGTGTGTATATGTGTGTGTGTGAGAGAGAGAGAATGAGAGAGACTAAGCCAACATTAAGGGAGAATTTTGGAAACACCTCTGCCTAAATAGTAGAAGTATCTCTTCTTTACTACCTTAGCTGTCTTTCCAAACAAATTTTCCCAGCTTGCCTTTGGGTATTCATGAAGTAGAAGCAAAATAAACAAATCTTTTATTCTAGTCCAGGTCCTTTTTCCCATTTCCCATTTTTCCCTGGTGTAAATCCAGGCAATTATTTCATAGTAGAAGTAGAATGTTATTTCTGCTTTCTTTATAGCCTTCTTAAAAGGCACAAACAGTGGGTACAAGCTACCTCATCATATTGCCATCCTGACTGTACCCTACTCACGCAGCTCAGAGTCTGACTGATTTGCACACTTGCTAGTTTTGGAGCCCTGCGCTGGAGTCATGTAAACCGAGTCACGTAAACCAAGGCTGCCTGCCTGCTACCGGTCACCTTCCCTTGGCCCCTCCACGTGAGCAGGTAAAAAAACCGTTCACTTAGACTGACACAAGAAAACACACACACAAACACACACACCTTACTTAGAGATCAGTTTATCTTTAACAAGATTTGGTGATTATTGTGAAATACGTTTCACACTTTATCTCTTTTAAATTTCTCAGCAAGACAGAGAGGAGAAATCATGAGCTCTGTTTTGCTGATAAGGGATGTAAACCTCAACAAATTTAAGAGGGAGTGTGGTGACCTAGTTTATGTCAGAAGCATAAACTTGCATCCAGATGCCACTTAGAAGCTGTCTTACCTTTTAACACATTAGTTAACTTTTCTGTCTCAGTTTACTCACCTGTGCAATGGAAATAACACAAAAGCTTACAAAACAATTTCTTTGCTTCTATGGGGTTGTTCTAAGGATGAATAAAACTGTATACACACACTCCGTGCCCATCATCCTGTTAAAGTTTCCAAAGAGTAGATATTAATTTGTGGATGAGTCAAGAATTGAATTCAAAACAATGTTCTAATCACTCTATTCTACAGAGTCCCTCTAATTGCTTAACTATTTCAGAAGATTTGAAAGCAATGGAGTAATTTTGCAAAAAGAATTAGAGACTGTTCTGCCTTAATCGGTTAGCATCATATTTCATCCTTCTGAGGGGTCACTGTCTCTATCTTGTCCTTTAGCTTCATGCATTTAGCATAAGCAACTCTAAAGAATGTCTCTCAACCAGTCCTGCTAAACATCCCATATTTCTCTTCACCCTTTATCTCACTGAATCCTCACCATGTAACTTAGCCCACTTCATAATTGTTTTTAAAAAGGAGGTTCAAAACACTTAGTGGGTGACTTGCTGAAATTAAGCCCTTCCTTTTTCTGTTTTTTATATCACACAGCATGATGAGACATTGTCAGCAAAGATTCTCTTTCCTCTAGTCTAGAAGAATATCAAGTTGTCAATCCATGACCCATTTGTAAAATATTTCAAATAATTTGACTGATGATTGTACATTTTCAAAATGAGGGGGAAAATAAGCCACTCTACAAAATCTTGTAGTGTTAGACATTCCTGTAACATGTCCAAGCTGGTAATTACAGTGTCTGGCAGCTAATCATGGGGAATGTACCTTAATTAAATCAGATTCCTTATAAATATTCCTCTTTAACACACTGAAATATTTGGCCAAACCAATTTTCTGCATAGGAACATGCTCCAAAATATAAATCTTAACCTTGGAATCTCTAACAGCATTTGACTCCATGAATGACCCTCAGAGCCTCTGCTTTAATCAACAACAGGATGACTGTAAGACTCTGAACAGTTGCTAAGAAACTAAAAAGACTTTTAAACAATGACTGCATTTTAGGAAATAAACTATATTCTAGGAATACAGAGAAGACTAAGAAACCACTGTGTGTGTGTTACTTAGTTGTGTACAACTCTTTGCAACCCTGTGGACTATAGCCCACCAGGCTTCTCTGTCTCCAGGATTCTCCAGGCAAGAATACTGGAGTAGGATACCATTCCCTTCTCCAGGGAATCTTTCCAACCTTGGGATCGAACCCAGGTCTCCCACAATGCCAGCAGACTCTTTACCATCTGAGCCACCAGGGAAGCCCAGGAAATCATTGGTGCTCTTAAATCTAATATCAGAGACCCACATGTCAATTGATAATTGTAATAGAGAGTGGTCAGTGCTCTGTAGAAGTGTGTACAGTATGCTGTAGGCAAAGAGGTAAGTGAGCAATGTGAGCGGAATGAGGAGAGGGTGAAGTCACTCCCAGAGCTGGCTCTGTATGGCGCTGTGAGAGCTCACCAGGACAATGGAATAGGAAAAGGCAAAATCAAACAGGCCAAGACCTGACCCAACATGGTATGTTTTAAGAAACTAAAACTACTTGGGGTCTTGGGGTCAGAGAAAGAAGAGTGGAGATGAGCCTAAAGAGAACAGAGGCACAGCCTATCTGGGGGACAGTGCAAGCCATTTAAAGGTCATCTTCACTTTCCTGTAAATTGCAAAGTCTTTAAAAACAGGGTTCTTCATCTGATTATCAGGGGTTACATAAATCTTCCCAAACCGCCCAAAATACTGCACAGGGTACTACATAGTGGTGTTTGGAGTTCCAAGTGGGGTGGTGATAGAGAAGGCAAGAGGGCTCATAGCTTCCTCAGGGTCTCAAAGTCTCCATGACTTAGAAAGGGACTGATATAATAGGATTCATTTATGATCCTAGAGTTTCTTGGGGATAGTGGATTCAAAAGGGATTTGGAATTGAGGGAATTACTTTAGCCTCTTTCAGCATCCTAGACTGTCCCAAATGAACCATAGACAGTAGAAATGATGCCCTAGAAGAGGTAGATGCCACTCTCAACCCTGATTGGCCAAGGAGAGAAGTGGGCAGGACAGTATTAGCATCATTTGGGGCCCCAGGACTATTTTCACTCCAGCAGCCCTGTGTTTACCTTCCCATATATCCTCAACAGGCAGGCTCACTCCTGCTCCACTCAGCCCACTGTAGCTTCAAGCCTAGAAGCAATAGACACAAACCAAAACAAACAACATATTTCTTAATGACAGCCGTTTAAGACATCAGCTCTACTTTCTAGTTAATTGATAATCATAACATATCTGCACTCTGAGTTCCTGCTAGAGAATATAACATAGGTTATATTCTGAGTTCTATAACTGAGTTATTCTAGAACTCAGTTATAATCAAAAGTTTGTTTGTAAGAAATAACATGCATAGAGGACTACCTTAGTAATCTTCTCATCATTTTTTTCCTATGAATTGTTGACATTTTGAACAAAACAACTATGTTGTTTTAACCCTCCTCAATAAAAAATACTTTTATTAAATTGCAACTGATATGAAAGTGATTAAGCTTCCTTCAAGTATCTTTAAAGAATTTGTTGTAATATTGATTATAGGCATGTGATTGAAGATGTTGATCACTATTATATCACTGAAAATCCTCTTCCTGAGAACTCTTAATGTGTAGCTCCAGAAAAACTTATCTCAGATCTCAGTGCCGGGTAAAATATACTGCTGGTAAAATTATACAGCTTATATCTTATATCTATAACAAATGATAAATCTTGCCTTAAGTTTGTGCTTCAGCTGCTAGGAAACTTAGAATCAAATATATGACATTTTTCTAGCAATGACGTAGAATTCTATAGCATATATTTTGGGAACAACTCTTTTTTATTTCTTACTCTAATTTTTCTGTTACCTCTCTTTGTCTCGTATTTATGTCACCCAGTGACATCATATGTACTTGTGTAAACTGACAATTTGAAACAGATTGGATGTCACCGACATATTCCACAAGTGGATAATTTTTAAAAATATGTTTTGCTTTAAATTCCTGAACTGAATATGAGCTAAACAAAACTCTAGGTGTCAGACCTGAGTATTATATTTCATTTTTAAATTCCAAATACCTTTCATCTGTAATCACTCCTCAGAGGTGTCTTTCACAGTTCAGTGAAACACCCAGGGGTCAGGGCAAGTGACCTGTGAATTTACATCCCCATAAATAATAATTCACAAACAGGCATGTCTCCAGTTCTCACCCTAAGCACAGGGGAGCCTTGCATGGGTTAAATTAACCAGCCGGGAGAACATGTGAGCTGAACATATGGTGAAGTGTTTTGAGGTTTAGAAAAACAAGTTTCTGGTACAAACAGAGTCTGGCCTCTGAGACCCCACTGTCAGCAGGAAAAAAGATCTTTTCTACCAGAATAAGAAGAGAGAGCTTTCAATTCTTCCACCTCTGTAGCTGTACACAATGAAATGGGAGGAGATATCTCCCATTCATAGAGAGGAAAACAACTTCCCTAAGTTCCTCAGGGAAGTCAGAAAAGGCTGCAGAAAGCATGTAAAAACTAGCTTACAGCTCTGATTGGAAGTGAAAAGGGAAGAAATCAGAAGTGAAGCACCACAAATTAAAATTAAATTTGTGGTTCCCACCAGCTCTCTGGGCTCCACGCTGGCAGACCATCCCCCACACTGCTCTAATTGTGCCACTTCAGACTTAATGAGTTGGGTTTGGGACGGACAGAGGCCTGTAAATGAAACCGTTTATCACTGTAACACTCTTATTAGATATTTGATTGA
>SJYC01135534.1:0-12468 GCA_006408675.1 Madoqua kirkii
TTTTTTTTTTTCCATTTTAAAATCTGGGCTGAGACAAAAGTGCTACCCTGAACACTGTTACATGTGCATTAAAGATCCAATTACATTTCTCTGAGTTTTATTTAATTACCAAGACCAAGTAGATTATTTGAGTTCTCTTTGTACTCCTTTGTCTTTCAAAAGCATAAACCTAGACCCACACTTGGCCAAAAGCAGGTTTTCAGGTATGATTACCTCTTGCGATCAGTAGAAATATTTCTAATAAGTTGTTCTACTTTATATTTCAATAATGGGAATCTCTATTATAAGACATAGAAAAGTAGTTTTTTCTGATACAGAATTTTGTAGCTTTAACACACAACCAGTTGCAAAAGATTCAGACATGACTTAGAGACTAAAACAACAACACAATACACAACTAACCTGTCTCCAGTGTCAGGATTGCTTAGGGAAGTTGAAAGATTAAACAAACCCAAAGTGAAGAAAAGACAAATTACCAAAAGCCATTTTCCTTTCAATCCATGAGTTTAATCAGTTCAGTTCAGTCACTCAGTTGAGTCCGACTCTTTGCGGTCCCATGAATCGCAGCACGCCAGGCCTCCCTGTCCATCACCAACTCCCGGAGTTCACTCAGACTCTTGTCCATCGAGTCGGTGATGCCATCCAGCCATCTCATCCTCTGTTGTCCTCTTCTCCTGCTGCCCCCAATCCCTCCCAGCAACAGAGTCCTTTCCAATGAGTCAACTCTTCGCATGAGGTGGCCAAAGTACTGGAGTTTCAGCTTTGGCATCATTCCTTCCAAAGAAATCCCAGGGCTGATCTTCAGAATGGACTGGTTGGATCTCCTTGCAGTCCAAGGCACTCTCAAGAGTCTTCTCCAACACCACAGTTCAAAAGCATCAATTCTTCAGCACTCCGATCAAGCTTCCCATAAAAAACGTCCCAGGAGACTGACATCAGATAGGTTCAGGAAGGACTTCTCAGAGGAGGAGACGCTTGACTGGGTGGGTTATCAGAGGCAAAGGCAAAGTTGGAGAAGAGAGAAGGAAGTCCCAGTCAGGAGAATGACTTTAGCAAAGGCTCAGTGATTACATTCAGCTTGGCATGTTGAGAGTTAGACAATTTTTTTTTTTTAATTTCAGCTACCAAATTTAACTAGAACAACCTAAAATAAAAATAATTATAAAATACATGGAGTGTCTCAAGATTACAGTTACCATGCTTCTCTCTCTCCTTATTTGCACATCCTTTCTTCTCATTCTCAAAAGACTGGCTTCTTCCTCCTTGTATATAACAAGAAACATATCCAAGATAGACCTTGCACATTCTTTCTTACATTTTGGACGCTAAGTCCAAATGCCCTGGAGAAGAGATTGTTTGGCATAGTTTGGGTTAGATTATTTTCCCTGGGACAAATAATAGAGGCTGAGAGAAGGAGAAAAATTAAAAATACGACATAGCTGCTGCCACTGCAAATGTAAACTTGGGTGGAGGAGCGATTCCTAGAAATGGAGCATTAATCAAAAAAGCCATGATGTCTACTATACACAGTTTTATTTAATTGCTTCATTCCTGACCATTTGAAGGCCACAGGAATTCTATTAAAAAAATACCGCTGCTTTCTTTGGAAAGAAATAGCTAGCTCTAGTCTGTACCACCCACTCTTAGTAGCAAATATCTACTCTCTATTCTTAATTGGTCTTCACGCATACTGTGATGCTTCATGCCCTGATTCTCTCTGTGCCCATTCTCTTTGGGATGCTGAGTGATTGGAAAGTCCCACTTGGACTAAAAAACAGTCATTTACTAGAAAATAGCTTCTCTGGCTGCTCCAACTTTAGGCTTGATCTCAAGTTTGGCAACTTTATTTCTTCTATCTTGAGTATTAATCCACCAATACATGACTACATCAAGCCTGAATAGGAAGATGCTATTTAATCAGAAGCATATTCAGGATTGACAACTCAGAGAGATGGTAACATATTTGGAAACAAAAGAAGGGAAAAAACCCAAAAGAAAGGAAATTGGTGATCAGAGAATTCAAGAAAATGAAGTGAGCAGCACAGCATGGGTCAATCATGGAAAAAGTTAGAGATTCAGTGTATCAAATATCCAAGTATAACACAGTAGATGTGTGATTTTACACTAGGTGTGTCTGATCGCTAAATCTATATAAGCTATCAACTATGTAACACTGAAAAGAAAGTGAAAGTGAAAGTCACTCAGTCGTATCTGACTCTTTGTGACCCCATGGACTGTACACTCCTTGGAATTCTCCAAGCCAGAATACTGGAGTGGGTAGACTTTCCTTTCTCCTGGGGATCTTCCCAACCCAGGTCTCCCGCACTGTGGGCAGATTCTTAACCAGCTTAACCATTCTTAACCAGCCACAAGGGAAGCTCAAGAATACTGGAATGGGTAACCTATCCCTTCTCCAGGGGATCTTCCTGATCCAGGAATCGAACCGGGTTCCCTCATTGCAGGCAGATTCTTTACCAACTGAGCCATCAGGGAAGCCTGTAACACTGAAGGCTAATTAAATTATTACCTCTGAGACATAGTGTGGAATTTGTATCCTAATTATTCTGAGCAATTCTGTGTGTGTGCATGTGTGTATATGTGTGTGTGTGAGAGAGAGAGAATGAGAGAGACTAAGCCAACATTAAGGGAGAATTTTGGAAACACCTCTGCCTAAATAGTAGAAGTATCTCTTCTTTACTACCTTAGCTGTCTTTCCAAACAAATTTTCCCAGCTTGCCTTTGGGTATTCATGAAGTAGAAGCAAAATAAACAAATCTTTTATTCTAGTCCAGGTCCTTTTTCCCATTTCCCATTTTTCCCTGGTGTAAATCCAGGCAATTATTTCATAGTAGAAGTAGAATGTTATTTCTGCTTTCTTTATAGCCTTCTTAAAAGGCACAAACAGTGGGTACAAGCTACCTCATCATATTGCCATCCTGACTGTACCCTACTCACGCAGCTCAGAGTCTGACTGATTTGCACACTTGCTAGTTTTGGAGCCCTGCGCTGGAGTCATGTAAACCGAGTCACGTAAACCAAGGCTGCCTGCCTGCTACCGGTCACCTTCCCTTGGCCCCTCCACGTGAGCAGGTAAAAAAACCGTTCACTTAGACTGACACAAGAAAACACACACACAAACACACACACCTTACTTAGAGATCAGTTTATCTTTAACAAGATTTGGTGATTATTGTGAAATACGTTTCACACTTTATCTCTTTTAAATTTCTCAGCAAGACAGAGAGGAGAAATCATGAGCTCTGTTTTGCTGATAAGGGATGTAAACCTCAACAAATTTAAGAGGGAGTGTGGTGACCTAGTTTATGTCAGAAGCATAAACTTGCATCCAGATGCCACTTAGAAGCTGTCTTACCTTTTAACACATTAGTTAACTTTTCTGTCTCAGTTTACTCACCTGTGCAATGGAAATAACACAAAAGCTTACAAAACAATTTCTTTGCTTCTATGGGGTTTTCTAAGGATGAATAAAACTGTATACACACACTCCGTGCCCATCATCCTGTTAAAGTTTCCAAAGAGTAGATATTAATTTGTGGATGAGTCAAGAATTGAATTCAAAACAATGTTCTAATCACTCTATTCTACAGAGTCCCTCTAATTGCTTAACTATTTCAGAAGATTTGAAAGCAATGGAGTAATTTTGCAAAAAGAATTAGAGACTGTTCTGCCTTAATCGGTTAGCATCATATTTCATCCTTCTGAGGGGTCACTGTCTCTATCTTGTCCTTTAGCTTCATGCATTTAGCATAAGCAACTCTAAAGAATGTCTCTCAACCAGTCCTGCTAAACATCCCATATTTCTCTTCACCCTTTATCTCACTGAATCCTCACCATGTAACTTAGCCCACTTCATAATTGTTTTTAAAAAGGAGGTTCAAAACACTTAGTGGGTGACTTGCTGAAATTAAGCCCTTCCTTTTTCTGTTTTTTATATCACACAGCATGATGAGACATTGTCAGCAAAGATTCTCTTTCCTCTAGTCTAGAAGAATATCAAGTTGTCAATCCATGACCCATTTGTAAAATATTTCAAATAATTTGACTGATGATTGTACATTTTCAAAATGAGGGGGAAAATAAGCCACTCTACAAAATCTTGTAGTGTTAGACATTCCTGTAACATGTCCAAGCTGGTAATTACAGTGTCTGGCAGCTAATCATGGGGAATGTACCTTAATTAAATCAGATTCCTTATAAATATTCCTCTTTAACACACTGAAATATTTGGCCAAACCAATTTTCTGCATAGGAACATGCTCCAAAATATAAATCTTAACCTTGGAATCTCTAACAGCATTTGACTCCATGAATGACCCTCAGAGCCTCTGCTTTAATCAACAACAGGATGACTGTAAGACTCTGAACAGTTGCTAAGAAACTAAAAAGACTTTTAAACAATGACTGCATTTTAGGAAATAAACTATATTCTAGGAATACAGAGAAGACTAAGAAACCACTGTGTGTGTGTTACTTACTCAGTTGTGTACAACTCTTTGCAACCCTGTGGACTATAGCCCACCAGGCTTCTCTGTCTCCAGGATTCTCCAGGCAAGAATACTGGAGTAGGATACCATTCCCTTCTCCAGGGAATCTTTCCAACCTTGGGATCGAACCCAGGTCTCCCACAATGCCAGCAGACTCTTTACCATCTGAGCCACCAGGGAAGCCCAGGAAATCATTGGTGCTCTTAAATCTAATATCAGAGACCCACATGTCAATTGATAATTGTAATAGAGAGTGGTCAGTGCTCTGTAGAAGTGTGTACAGTATGCTGTAGGCAAAGAGGTAAGTGAGCAATGTGAGCGGAATGAGGAGAGGGTGAAGTCACTCCCAGAGCTGGCTCTGTATGGCGCTGTGAGAGCTCACCAGGACAATGGAATAGGAAAAGGCAAAATCAAACAGGCCAAGACCTGACCCAACATGGTATGTTTTAAGAAACTAAAACTACTTGGGGTCTTGGGGTCAGAGAAAGAAGAGTGGAGATGAGCCTAAAGAGAACAGAGGCACAGCCTATCTGGGGGACAGTGCAAGCCATTTAAAGGTCATCTTCACTTTCCTGTAAATTGCAAAGTCTTTAAAAACAGGGTTCTTCATCTGATTATCAGGGGTTACATAAATCTTCCCAAACCGCCCAAAATACTGCACAGGGTACTACATAGTGGTGTTTGGAGTTCCAAGTGGGGTGGTGATAGAGAAGGCAAGAGGGCTCATAGCTTCCTCAGGGTCTCAAAGTCTCCATGACTTAGAAAGGGACTGATATAATAGGATTCATTTATGATCCTAGAGTTTCTTGGGGATAGTGGATTCAAAAGGGATTTGGAATTGAGGGAATTACTTTAGCCTCTTTCAGCATCCTAGACTGTCCCAAATGTACCATAGACAGTAGAAATGATGCCCTAGAAGAGGTAGATGCCACTCTCAACCCTGATTGGCCAAGGAGAGAAGTGGGCAGGACAGTATTAGCATCATTTGGGGCCCCAGGACTATTTTCACTCCAGCGCCCTGTGTTTACCTTCCCATATATCCTCAACAGGCAGGCTCACTCCTGCTCCACTCAGCCCACTGTAGCTTCAAGCCTAGAAGCAATAGACACAAACCAAAACAAACAACATATTTCTTAATGACAGCCGTTTAAGACATCAGCTCTACTTTCTAGTTAATTGATAATCATAACATATCTGCACTCTGAGTTCCTGCTAGAGAATATAACATAGGTTATATTCTGAGTTCTATAACTGAGTTATTCTAGAACTCAGTTATAATCAAAAGTTTGTTTGTAAGAAATAACATGCATAGAGGACTACCTTAGTAATCTTCTCATCATTTTTTTCCTATGAATTGTTGACATTTTGAACAAAACAACTATGTTGTTTTAACCCTCCTCAATAAAAAATACTTTTATTAAATTGCAACTGATATGAAAGTGATTAAGCTTCCTTCAAGTATCTTTAAAGAATTTGTTGTAATATTGATTATAGGCATGTGATTGAAGATGTTGATCACTATTATATCACTGAAAATCCTCTTCCTGAGAACTCTTAATGTGTAGCTCCAGAAAAACTTATCTCAGATCTCAGTGCCGGGTAAAATATACTGCTGGTAAAATTATACAGCTTATATCTTATATCTATAACAAATGATAAATCTTGCCTTAAGTTTGTGCTTCAGCTGCTAGGAAACTTAGAATCAAATATATGACATTTTTCTAGCAATGACGTAGAATTCTATAGCATATATTTTGGGAACAACTCTTTTTTATTTCTTACTCTAATTTTTCTGTTACCTCTCTTTGTCTCGTATTTATGTCACCCAGTGACATCATATGTACTTGTGTAAACTGACAATTTGAAACAGATTGGATGTCACCGACATATTCCACAAGTGGATAATTTTTAAAAATATGTTTTGCTTTAAATTCCTGAACTGAATATGAGCTAAACAAAACTCTAGGTGTCAGACCTGAGTATTATATTTCATTTTTAAATTCCAAATACCTTTCATCTGTAATCACTCCTCAGAGGTGTCTTTCACAGTTCAGTGAAACACCCAGGGGTCAGGGCAAGTGACCTGTGAATTTACATCCCCATAAATAATAATTCACAAACAGGCATGTCTCCAGTTCTCACCCTAAGCACAGGGGAGCCTTGCATGGGTTAAATTAACCAGCCGGGAGAACATGTGAGCTGAACATATGGTGAAGTGTTTTGAGGTTTAGAAAAACAAGTTTCTGGTACAAACAGAGTCTGGCCTCTGAGACCCCACTGTCAGCAGGAAAAAAGATCTTTTCTACCAGAATAAGAAGAGAGAGCTTTCAATTCTTCCACCTCTGTAGCTGTACACAATGAAATGGGAGGAGATATCTCCCATTCATAGAGAGGAAAACAACTTCCCTAAGTTCCTCAGGGAAGTCAGAAAAGGCTGCAGAAAGCATGTAAAAACTAGCTTACAGCCTGATTGGAAGTGAAAAGGGAAGAAATCAGAAGTGAAGCACCACAAATTAAAATTAAATTTGTGGTTCCCACCAGCTCTCTGGGCTCCACGCTGGCAGACCATCCCCCACACTGCTCTAATTGTGCCACTTCAGACTTAATGAGTTGGGTTTGGGACGGACAGAGGCCTGTAAATGAAACCGTTTATCACTGTAACACTCTTATTAGATATTTGATTGAACACTTGTTTGGAAAGCTTAGGAATAAAACAGAGAAATTGGCATTGAAGTAGCACCTTTTGTATTCAGAAAAAAAAAATGAGAAAATATGCTTGCCCTAGGAAATAGCGAATTGTTAGCAACCCTGTTTGACTGACTCTTTTGTCTTTAGGAAGATTTGAAGCTGGGAACTAATTTTTATTTTGTTAGACAAGTTTGGTTTTTGGTTGGTCCCAACGTGTGAGAAATATGGGCAGTTTCCTCTAGGAGCTAGACAATTAGGCAAATATCTTATTTTCTCTATCTATTACCAATGCTATAGAGTTGTGGTGATAATTAAATGCTATAATATGAGAAAAGTACTGAGGGCAGCGTCTGGTGCACGGCAAACAGTTCTCATGTGGTGGCTGGTATGTGCTGACAGCTCTCATGCTCAACCTTCTGGAAGCAGAATAGCAAATCAGCACGTGTGTGATATCATGACATCATTCTAATCCTTCCAAATGAGTAACTAAACAAAAGCAAATTAAAGCAAGAAAGTGCAATGCTTATAACACTGTCAAAGAAATAATCATTTGCTTAGTATTACTGAGAGTACTTAGTATTACTGAAAGTAAAGATTTTTTTTAATATTTATAAGTAAGATGCTTACTGAAACTTTTTTGGAGGGCAACTTGACAATATTTGTCAAAATAGTAAATGCACATACACCTAAACCTAGAGATTCCATTTCTGGAAATATTGTTTAAGAAATAATTTGGGCAAAAATAATTCACACAATGCCAAAAACAAGTTATAGTATAGAACAATCCATATAAAATGTATGAATCATATTAATTTTTCTGTAGTATGCCTGTCTCTTATACACATCTGGTAATTACAGTGTCTGGCAGCTAATCATGGGGAATGTACCTTAATTAAATCAGATTCCTTATAAATATTCCTCTTTAACACACTGAAATATTTGGCCAAACCAATTTTCTGCATAGGAACATGCTCCAAAATATAAATCTTAACCTTGGAATCTCTAACAGCATTTGACTCCATGAATGACCCTCAGAGCCTCTGCTTTAATCAACAACAGGATGACTGTAAGACTCTGAACAGTTGCTAAGAAACTAAAAAGACTTTTAAACAATGACTGCATTTTAGGAAATAAACTATATTCTAGGAATACAGAGAAGACTAAGAAACCACTGTGTGTGTGTTACTTACTCAGTTGTGTACAACTCTTTGCAACCCTGTGGACTATAGCCCACCAGGCTTCTCTGTCTCCAGGATTCTCCAGGCAAGAATACTGGAGTAGGATACCATTCCCTTCTCCAGGGAATCTTTCCAACCTTGGGATCGAACCCAGGTCTCCCACAATGCCAGCAGACTCTTTACCATCTGAGCCACCAGGGAAGCCCAGGAAATCATTGGTGCTCTTAAATCTAATATCAGAGACCCACATGTCAATTGATAATTGTAATAGAGAGTGGTCAGTGCTCTGTAGAAGTGTGTACAGTATGCTGTAGGCAAAGAGGTAAGTGAGCAATGTGAGCGGAATGAGGAGAGGGTGAAGTCACTCCCAGAGCTGGCTCTGTATGGCGCTGTGAGAGCTCACCAGGACAATGGAATAGGAAAAGGCAAAATCAAACAGGCCAAGACCTGACCCAACATGGTATGTTTTAAGAAACTAAAACTACTTGGGGTCTTGGGGTCAGAGAAAGAAGAGTGGAGATGAGCCTAAAGAGAACAGAGGCACAGCCTATCTGGGGGACAGTGCAAGCCATTTAAAGGTCATCTTCACTTTCCTGTAAATTGCAAAGTCTTTAAAAACAGGGTTCTTCATCTGATTATCAGGGGTTACATAAATCTTCCCAAACCGCCCAAAATACTGCACAGGGTACTACATAGTGGTGTTTGGAGTTCCAAGTGGGGTGGTGATAGAGAAGGCAAGAGGGCTCATAGCTTCCTCAGGGTCTCAAAGTCTCCATGACTTAGAAAGGGACTGATATAATAGAATTCATTTATGATCCTAGAGTTTCTTGGGGATAGTGGATTCAAAAGGGATTTGGAATTGAGGGAATTACTTTAGCCTCTTTCAGCATCCTAGACTGTCCCAAATGTACCATAGACAGTAGAAATGATGCCCTAGAAGAGGTAGATGCCACTCTCAACCCTGATTGGCCAAGGAGAGAAGTGGGCAGGACAGTATTAGCATCATTTGGGGCCCCAGGACTATTTTCACTCCAGCAGCCCTGTGTTTACCTTCCCATATATCCTCAACAGGCAGGCTCACTCCTGCTCCACTCAGCCCACTGTAGCTTCAAGCCTAGAAGCAATAGACACAAACCAAAACAAACAACATATTTCTTAATGACAGCCGTTTAAGACATCAGCTCTACTTTCTAGTTAATTGATAATCATAACATATCTGCACTCTGAGTTCCTGCTAGAGAATATAACATAGGTTATATTCTGAGTTCTATAACTGAGTTATTCTAGAACTCAGTTATAATCAAAAGTTTGTTTGTAAGAAATAACATGCATAGAGGACTACCTTAGTAATCTTCTCATCATTTTTTTCCTATGAATTGTTGACATTTTGAACAAAACAACTATGTTGTTTTAACCCTCCTCAATAAAAAATACTTTTATTAAATTGCAACTGATATGAAAGTGATTAAGCTTCCTTCAAGTATCTTTAAAGAATTTGTTGTAATATTGATTATAGGCATGTGATTGAAGATGTTGATCACTATTATATCACTGAAAATCCTCTTCCTGAGAACTCTTAATGTGTAGCTCCAGAAAAACTTATCTCAGATCTCAGTGCCGGGTAAAATATACTGCTGGTAAAATTATACAGCTTATATCTTATATCTATATTATTTTAACAGGTAAATCAATTGTATTTCTCTTTACTAGCAAAAAAAGAAATTTTACTGAAAAACAATAGCAACACTATTATGAAATACTTTTAAATATATTTAACAAAGTAAGTGTTTTTATCTGTGAACTGAAAGCTATGAAATATAGCTGAGAGAAATTAAACAAAATCTAAAAAATATTATCAGACCTGTAGACTCAAGATCATTAAGATAAATGCTCTGTCCAAATTGACATAAACAATTCAAATTAAAATCTCTGTTGACTTACTGGGTAGAAATTCATAAACTAACAAGTATATGAAAATGTAAAGGACATAAAGGAACAAAAATAAGTTTGAAAAAGAATAAAGTTGGAAGACTTGTACTCCCTGATTTTAAGACTTGATACAAAGCTACTGTAATCAAGGTAGTATAGCTTTAATATAAACATAGAATATACACTGTGGGCCAGAATAGTTCAGAATTAGGCCCCCTCAAATACCCTCTGTTGATTTTCAACAGTCACCAAAATAATTCAAAACATAGTCTTTTCTAATTGTGCTGGAAAAACTGGATATCCATGCACACAAAAAATGAACCTTCATTATTACTCGATAAGACCTAAAAAGATTAGCTTGGATAATAAAGTTAAATGTAAGCATCACACTTATAAGAACTTCCCTGGTGCTCTAGTGGTTGGTACTTCACCTTCCAATGTGAAAGGTGTGGTTTCCATCCCTCATTGGAGAGCTGAGATCACACAAGCTTCGTGCCCAAAAAACCAAGAAATGAACAACAGAGGCAATGTTGTGACAAATTCAATAAAGACTTTTAAAGAAAGCGGATGGTCCACATCAAAATGATCTTATAATTTAAAAATCACACATATGAAACTAAGAGGAGAAAACCTATGTGATTCTGGGTGAAGCAAAGACATCTTATCTAGGACACAAAAAACCAGTAGATAATAAATAAACTAGCTATAAATTAGATGCAATTAAAATTTAAAAATTATTATTCAAAAGAAATTTTAAGGAAAATAAAAGGCAAGCCACAGACTGTAATATTTGGAAAACATATACCTATCTGACAAAGGATTTGTATTCAAAATATATGAATAATTCTTACAAATCAATAACAATAAAAATAATCTGATTAAAATTGAGCAACAGTTTTGAAGAAACACTTCATGAAGGAAATACTGGAATAGTACATAAGCATATAAAAGATGAACAGTTATTAGTCATTAGAAAAGGGCAAAATAAAGCAAACATGATGAGATATCACTGTATAGCCACAAGAAAAGCAAAAAATAAAAGAAACTGACATCTCCAGCTTTGGCAAAGATATAGACGAACTGGACCTTTCATGCATTGCTGCTGATGGAAAACTTTTTGTAAGTTTCTCACTGACACACACTTACCAAATAAACCAGCAATTACATCTCTAGCTATTTGCCCAAAAGAAGTGAAAATGTATATATGCTAATATTTGTGCTTGAATGTTCACAGTAGTTTTACTTATAATAGCCAAAACTGGACAGCATCCAAATGTCCATAAGATAATAGCTGGATAAACAAATTGTGGTATATCCATACAATGGAATAATAATTGATATAAAGAAGGAACTATTAATTATCATGTGTTGCTGCTGCTAAGTCGCTTCAGTCATGTCCGACTCTATGCGACCCCATAGACGGCAGCCCACCAGGCTCCCCTGTCCCTGGGATTCTCCAGGCAAGAACACTGGAGTTAAATATATGTAAAAAACTTGAATGAACTTCAAGGATATTTTGCTGAGTGAAAAAAAAGCCAGTTACAATAGATTACAAGTTGTATAATTTAATTCATTGAATTTCTAGAAAAGGTAAAACCAATCGAAATAGAAAGCAGATCCATGGTTTATAGAGACCAGCGGTATGAGACGGAAATTGATTGAAAAAGAATACAAGGAGATCTTTTATAACAATGTAAATATGTTTGTGCCAATGACTATATTAACTATGCATATTTATCAATATTCATAAAATGTTCACTTAACACCGGTGAATATTATTATATGTAAGTTAAATTTCAATAAGGTTGATTCATATTTTGTAAGATTTTTTTTTGCTATGTACCATTTAAAGTCTTTATTGAATTTGTTATAATATTACTTCTGTGTTATGTATTTGTTTTTTGTCCACCAGGCATGTGCTATCTTAGCTTCTAGACCAAGAACTGAACGTGCATCCCTTGCATTGGAAGCCAAAGTCTTAACCTCTGGACCACAGGGAAGTTCCCTTGATAAAGCTGATTAATTAATTAATTAATTAATTTGTTTAATGCTTATTCCATTGCACAGTACTGTATTGGTTCTGCCATACATTGACATGAATCAGCCACAGGTGTAGACGATCTCCCCATGTTAAAGCCCCCTCCCACCTCCCTTCCCTGCCCATCCCC
>SJYC01135539.1:0-11203 GCA_006408675.1 Madoqua kirkii
CCTTATTTGTGATGTCTTATACACAGCAGATTCCAATAAACATTTACTGATAGTGAAAAAAAGAAAGAAGGAAAGAATAAAAGGAGGGAGGGAGGGGAGACGGGAAGGAGAGACACATAAGCATTAAAAATTCTGTTCCAACAAGTGCTATAGCATTTCCTCTGGCTAAGCCGAGATAACTAACCCATTGCAGACACATTTTAACACATTTTTTAATAATTAGAGCTTCTGAATAAGACTATCTGAAGAAATGGTACTATAATAAAGGCATTCTGAAAATACTAACTTGCATTCTATTATTCTGTGCACTTTCTTATGCTATGCCCCTTCTCACCCACTTCCATACTGCCAACATCTTGTGGGCAGGAGCCACCTTGCACTCTTCCTTGTGGCCAATGTAACTTTCATTCAGTGCTCTACACTAAAAACTGCCGTTCGTCTTGGAACTAAATACCGTTTTAAAGTTAGAGTTATTACGAACATTTAGCTTCCATCTAAGTAAGAGAAAGAGTTCTTCATAAAACAATGCAAACACTCCATCAAAAGACACATATGTTATACACAGCACAAGCCCACAAAAACAAGATGCAAAATTGGTGTTTTACTCTGAGTACCTCTTTCAACTTTGTAAATGACTGGCTCTAATTCAAAGTAACTGTCTTTAACTCATATTAAAATAAGCCACTTCTTTTTAAAGTGTAACTGCCGATTATCAGCCAAAGAGGCATCAGGAGATTTTTACCTTAAATGACTCGTAGCCAAACTAAAAAGAGTTAGGTGTGAAATTTAAGAAATTTTGTATAAACAAATTTACAAGCAGCTCTTTTCAACAAAGCCTTATAAATACATAGTGTCTCTGTATTTTGTTAAATTAAATCTATCTGCACTGGAAATATAAGAAAAGGCCAAATGACCTCCAATCATTTCAATACTTATAAGTAATGATACTCTATAGGATATCCCGGACCAAACAGAAGGAATTCCTCTCCTCAGGAAACACACACCACAAACAAGCACAAAAACAGACTGTCAAAATTCTCCTCTTAAACTCAAATCTACTTTTATCCCTCAAGTTACTTCAGGATAGATCTTCACAAGAGCAACAATGTATAATGCTTGCTGAAGGGTAGACAGGGAAAAACCTTCCTTAGTATTTTCTGGCTTCTCCCTGTTCAGCACCTGAAATATTCAGGGTCTGAAAGAATATAGGGTGATATCACAATGGGTTAATAAATATTTCTTTCAGACACTGGTGAAGGATAGTGGTGATTTCAAGACATTCTGATTTGTATTCAATGACATTTACCACTAATTTGAAGTGGTTAATAGTTGAACTTCATCTAGTCAATTTTATTTGTAGCTTGAGGGACAAAGGATTTGCATGCCCCTCCACCCCACACATTCTAATCTCTTCTTAAATAAGTGTAAACACACAAACCCTGAATACTTCCTCTCTGATGGCCAACACAGGATATAAAATTATAAAGCTTTTCTTTTAGAATGGGTCATAGACAAAATTAATCCCTCTCCAATAGTTTATTAACAAATATTTTAAGCATATTGCCACTTCCTAAGGACCATGAAGGATTCATGTCTTCTACCTAATGCTTCTCCACAGAATAGCAGTGCACACAGACTCCTTAGCCAATTTTAATTATAAAGAGTTCAGAATCTCTACATTAACAAATTCAATGTAGTTAAAAAATTAAAATAGCTTGATGTTAGCCATGCAATGTATGAAGAAAGAGTTAAGGGATCTTAGTGTTTTTCTTAAAGTAAATAAATGGTAAAGAAAATGAAAACGTAACCTTATAAAAGAATATAATTATAAATTTGGGAAGTATAGCATAATTTAATGAATCTTAGCCATTGAAGCTACAGTCAGTATAATATAAGAGGGGAGCCCCGAAGTCAATCTATACCTCTCATAGATTCTGAGAGTGGTATGATAAACTTTGGGACTTATTAATCATGAACACTAACAAGGACTCTGTTCATGCTGAGGAGCAAAAAGTGATACAAAAATATGAATACATAATAGAACTCCTTATAATAAAAGTGACTAAAGCATATATATACTCTTCATAATAATACAATTAGAAATACATTAAGAGAAGAGTTAATATGCTTTGTGCAACAAAATTCTCAAATAAACTGTCCATCTCTTGGAGTAGATGGGATCAGAGATGTGTGGTAATGTGTTCGGCCTTTAGGTGACATTTCAAAATATTTTTCCAATAGACACGGCTGTAGAAAGACTCTGACATTTTCTATCAGGCCAATCTAATCTGATTTTTCCTTTACCAAAACACAGGCCAAATGTAATGAACTATATTATATAAAATGTCAGGAAATGTTTGCTTCTAGAAATTTTTCTTGAATTTATATTTCTTGAAAAATTATTACCCATACTTATCCTAAAATAAAAGTGAGAAAAAGCAAAAGCAAAGAAAAATACCTTATTTCCTCTTTAGTGATATCCCTTAATGCAATCAGTTAAAAAAAATTTAGAAAGTTAAATGAAAACACAAACAATTTACAATCTAGAATTTTATTAAGAAAATAAAAGAGCCTCAGCAATTTCAGACTTTCTCACTTGGTTTCTGACTTCAAGACTTCCATTCTTCCCTCTGTTCCCCCTCTGTGGTCCCTTATGTTTCACCTCTTTTATACTCTACTTTCTCCTTCTTCTTTGCCCATCTCCTCAGTCTTCCCAGACACCAGAGATACTACTAATTCCTTCAGGTAAATACATCTTTGACTTGAAAACTGCCACTTTACATCCTAAAACCTGTAGCAAGACATTTTAACCTTCCTATTCAGCATTTGTCAAAAGTGCTTGTTTGAAAGAGATTTAAGCCTCATTTCTGGTGGGTTGACTCTCTTGAAAATTTCATAAATAGAGCCAGAAGTTAATTCTACCTAATCTACAAAACCTAATTCACCTTTCATTTTTAATAATTACCTGCATTTGGGATGAAGAGAATCAGAGAGGACCTGCTGAGCTGCTGCAGCATCTCTTTCTGCAAAATACCTGCAGTTGGAGGGAAAAAAAACCCATAACTCCAGACCTTTTGAATACATTCATTTCAATCCAATTTGAGGCCATTTTGGATTCAGAGATGGATACCAACATAAGTAATATCACTTGTTTAAGCTCCTCCAGAGAATGAACAGCTTTTCATAACAGAATTTTCCAAATACAATGAGAATCTAATAGGGTACTTGTAAAACACACAAAGTTTTAGGAATGATTCCAGTAGGTTTGAAAATTTAATTATGAACTTTACCATTCCCCAGAGAGCCAAAGATATTCTTAATGAGAGTTATAGATTCTTCTGTTTGTTTGCTTTTAATTTTATTTATTTTTTAATTGACAGATAATTGCTTTACAGAAGAGGGCTACAGATTCTCAATAGGAAGACAGGATGAGGCCCCTTAGAAGGCAGAAAAGGCCTGGATGAAGGTAACATGGTGAGAGGTTCTGACAGCCAAACAGCAGAGAAAGGAGACTAGATGAGGGTCAGTATATTTTCTTGGAGAATATTCTTGGGGTAAATTTTGGATGAAAATATCTTACAGAGCATAGAGATGTTAAAATTCTGTTTTGGGGGAAAAGGGGCAATGAATTTCCTAACAAATACAAAAAGCTTACATACGCTCAAAAATATATCATAAAAGGTACTTCATAAAGATAATTATAAAATACAATTAAGTATAGCATATATTATTTGATTTGATGTATATATAATTTCCTGAATATATCTAAAGGATAAAACAAGTTCTTAAATTTTCTTTCAAAAAGTTCAAAGATAGTCAGCAAATTTCATAAACATATCCATGATTATTAATGAAATTGAGTCATACTTTTGTTGGTTATCTAGGTTTCTTCTTTTACAGCCTATCTGTTACTATTTCTTGGTCCAGTATATCTAAAAATGCATTAAAATAAATAAGATAAATAAACCCTCAGAGCCTAACATACTGGAGATGGATCCTTTATCATGTATATCAATGTCAATCTTGGTTTTCATTTTATCTATGGTGGCTTATCTTACAGAAACTGTCACTTTTAATGTCTGAGATCCATTGATTTCTCTTCTACAGCTTGTGCTTTTTTGGTTTTGTCTTTAAGAGATCCCCCTTTACTCACATATTTCAAAGATTTTCTCCTAAAAGTTGTAAATAGTTGTTTTTGATATTCAATTTGTAAACTGAGGTAAGGTAGATATCTATTTTTCAAACAGAAAGCCAACTGTCGCAGCTGTACTTATCAAAAGCTTATCCTTTACATACTTATTTGCAAACCACCTTTACTTTTCTATTCATTCACACATTACATAATAGTGTAACATTTAAAACACTTCATAAGAGAATGGGTGACTATTCAGATAAAGAACAAACTAGTGGTTACCAGTGAAGAGAGGGAGGAGGGACAAAATCGGAGTAAAGGAGTAAGAGATACAAACTGTTGGGTGTAAGATGAGCTATAAGGATGTATTTTAAAACATGGGGAATGGAAGCAAAATTTTCTAATAACTGTAAATTAAATGTGACCTTTAAAATTGTATAAAATACTTACCATCTTAAAAAAAGGCATGGGTGATTATTAAACTTCCTAAATTTAAAATAAAAGCAAAGATCTAGGGGGAAAATGGGTATTATTAAAAATGTCATTTTTTTTTCTTTTAAAAACATATCACTACCCTTCCTAAGAAAAACCTACAAGGACTCCTTTTTTCTTGAAAATAAATGGCTACAAATGACCTAATTAAGCATGAAAAAAATAATGAGGACAATTATTAAATCACATAAATACACAAAAACCAGGAGTTAAAATGATAATTTAAAAATATAGAGATAAAGCCAAAAAAAAAAAAAGTTTGATCACTAACAAGGGAACTAGGGCACCAACTCCTCCCTCTGAAAACTGGTAACTTATTTACTTGAGCAGCTATCCTGCCTGTATTTTAGAGAAACCAAACAACCATATTTAATAAAAGAAAACTGTCTTTACAGAATTCCAGCCAAAAACTGTGGGAAAAATAAGAAAATTAGAGAAGCACTCTATGTACAACTAATTGGTTCAGTGAAGATCACTGGAGGAAATGGTTAAATGGCTAGATGGCAATGAGCCATCAGGCTGTGATTCCTCTGATTCATCTCAGCATAAAACTGAGAGTGGGGATGCTACACTCTCAACATGAACCTATTCAAATGTTTCCGAATCTCTCTTATTTTCAAGAAATACTGGGATGGGTACAAATGCAAACAAACAAATATAGACTGTGGGACATTTTATAGTACAGTAAAGTTGACCTAGATTCTTGCATGAGTTTACTGACATGATTGGGGGTGCAAAAGGAGAGGAGAGATGGGGAGAAATTGCTTGAACTAAAAAAGACCAGAGAGATAATCATTAAGTGCAATGCATAGATCTTACATGGAACTGGATTATGACAAACCAGCTATAAAAGACATTCTTGAGAGAACTAGGAAATTTGAATATGGTCAGGATATAGATAATACAAAGGAATCATTGTTAATTTTGTTAGGTATAATAATTACATTGGGGTTAATGTAAGGTAATACTCATGTCTTCTAAAGCTACACATTGACATATGAGACTGAAACTACAAACAGTATAAGATTTTCATTATCATAATTCTACCAAAAAAAAGTGCCTCAAGTATTTCAAAATGTCAATAATTACTAAATCTGGATGATCAGTATAAAGGGGATTCTTTATAATCTTCCCTCTGTTTTTGTATACAACTGAAATTTTTCATAATAAATAATTAAAATAAATTTGAGACTTGTTTAAAAGAATGCATGAAGTTTGCCACATAAAAGGAAGATGGTAGCAGTTCTTTAAATTTTATAACCTGAGTTGAAATCAGAGGACTTGAATGTTTACTTAGAGTCTTCTGGGAAGTAGCTGCTAGGACTAATAACTCAACTTTGATATTTCAATATAAGGAGGCCAGACATCATTTCAAAACTCAACCATTCTTCATTTTACTTACTGCAAATTGTACAGTCCCAAAAGTCCCATTCCTCGGAAATCTGTTTTAGGATCATCACCTTGAAAACCAATTTCACACCATTGCTTAGAAATCCGGGATTCCAGTGGAGTATTGGGCTTCAAGAATTTCCATAACTGAAGCCAAGGGAAAAAAATAGCTTGTTAATATACACACATGTAATACTATTTCTTACTGGCTAAAATTTAGTAAACTACACTATTAAGATGAACTTTGGAAATCTGAATATATGCAAGTATATTACAATTGCAGATCTGATTATCTTTCAATTATTTATGACAATAGCTCTCAAAGTGTGATTCAAAGACTCCTTGAGGGAGCCTAAGACTTGCCAGGAAGACTGGGAAGTAAATATTATTTTGTAATAAAACTAAGAGGTTAGTTGTCTTTTCACTCTCATCTTCTCATAAAAATACAGTGGAATTTTCCAGAGGCTGAATGACATGTGATAATGTCATTGCTCTGAAGGCAATGGAATGTATACTTGTGTATATTTTAGTGTTTTTAATCTTTCTGTTTTAGTTCCCAGTCAGTAATATGTTTATGTGTATATGTGTGTATACATACACACTATCTTCTACAAAAGTTTTTTTGAATCTTCAAAAACATTTAAGAGAATAAAGGAGAGGGAAGAAAAGGAATCATTTTGAGGTCATGCATTATTATTCAGTCCCGGACGAGCCCAATTCCTTTGGGCTTCCCTGGTGTAGCTTGGACAGTAAAGCGTCTGCCTACAATGCAGGAGACCCAGGTTCAATCCCTGGGTTGGGAAGATCAGCTGGAGAAGGAAATGGCAACCTGCTCCAGTAATCATGCCTGGAAAACCCCATGGACCGAGGAGCCTGGTGGGCTATGGTCCAGGGGGTTGCAAAAAGTCGGATATGACTGAGCGACTTCTCTTCACTTCTTCATAGCAAAACTATTAGCAGTACTTTTAACAAAAAGACTTGAGTTTTATTTCTCATCAATAACAGAGATGAGAATAAATAAGCATTATATAGTTGAACAAAGAAAGATGTTCTTGGATTAGAAGAATCAATATGTGAAAATGACTACATTACCCAAAGCAATCTACACATTCAATGCAATCTCTATCAAATTACTAATGGCATTTTCCCACAGAACTAGAACAAAAAATTTCACTATTTATATGGTAACACAAAAGATCCTGAAAAACCAAAGCAACCCTGAAGAAAGAAAAATAGAGCTAGAGAAATCAACCTTCCTGAATTCAAACTATACTACAAAGCTAGTCATCAAGGGCATACGGTAAACCCATGTACCTATGGGCAGCTTTGACAAATGATGCAAGAATATACAATGGAGAAAAGACAGCCTCTTCCATAAATGGTGCTCGGAAAATGGGACAGCTACATGTAAAAGAATGAAACTAGAACACCTTCTAACACCATACACAAAAATAAACCCAAAATGGGTTAAAGACTTACATAAAGGCCAGAAACTACAAAACTCTTAAGAGGAAATATAGGCAGGACACTCTGACACAATTCACAGCAAGATCCTTTTGACCCACCTCCTAGAGTAATGGAAATAAAAACAAAAATAAACTAGCAGGACCTAATTAAACTTAAAAGCTTTGGCAAAGCAAAAAGAACTATAAACAAATGAAAAGACAATCCTCAGAATGGGAGAAAATAATTGCAAATGAAACAAGTGACAAAAGATCAGTCTCCAAACTATACAAGCAAGTTTATGCAATGCAATACCAGAAAAACAACTCAATCAAAAAATGGTCAGAATACCATGGGCAAGAACAGAGACACAGAAGTAGAGAATGTACTTGTGGACACAGCTGGGCAAGGAGACTGTTGGGTGAACTGAGAGAGAAGCACTGAAATATATATACTCCCATGTGTAACACAGATAGCTAGTGGGAAGTTGCTATAGAATGCAGGGAGCTCAGCATGGTGTTCTGTGATGACCTAAAGCGGTGAGATGATGGTGGGGAAGCTCAAGAGGGAGAGGATATGTGGACACTTAGAGCTATTTCATGTTGCTGTACAACACTGTAAAGCAATTACACTTCAATTAAAAATATATTGTCACCCTGCTTATTAAACTTGTATGCAGAGAATATCATGCAAAATGCTGGGCTGGATGAAGCTCAAGCTGGAATTAAGATTGCTGGGAGAAATATCAATAACCTCAGATATGCAGAGGATACAACCTTTATGGCGGAAAGTGGAGAACTAAAGAGTCTCTTGATAAAGATAAACGAGGAGAGTGAAAAAGCTGGCTTAACTCAACATTCAAAAAACTAAGATCATAGAATCTGTTCCCATCACTTCATGGCAAGTAGATGGGGAAAAAAGAGAAAACAGTGACAGACTTTGTTTCCTTGGGCTCCAAAATCACTGTGGACTGTGACTGCAGCCATGAAATTAAAAAGATGCTTGCTCATTGGAAGAAAAGCTATGACAAACCTAGACAGCATATTAAAAAACAGAGACATCACTTTGTCGACAAAGGTCCATATAGCCAAAGCTGTGGTTTTTCCAGTAGTGACAGTTGGACCAGAAAGAAGGCTGAGCACCGAAGAATTCATGCTTTTGGACTGTAGTGCTGAAGAAGATTCTTGAGAGTCCCTTGGAGAGACTCAAGGAGATCAAAATAGTCAATCCTAAAGGAAATCAACCCTGAATATTCACTGGACGAACTGATGCTGAAGCTGAAGCTCCAACAGTTTGGCCACCTGATGCCAAGAGCCAATTCATTGAAAAAGACCTCGATGCTGCGAAAGATTGAGGGCAGAAGAGAGTGACAGAGGATGAGATGGTTGGATGGCATCATCAACTCAGTAGACATGCATTTGAGCAAACTCTGGGAGATAGTGAAGGACAGGGAAGCTTGGCATGCTGTAGTCCATGGGGTCATAAAAAGCCAGACATGACTGAGCGACTACGCAACAATAAAAAATTAAAAAGAAAGATCAATAACATTCATGAATAAACCTCAAAAAGATATTATCATTGTTAAGAGTTACCTAAAATAATTCATGATCAATTGCATTTTATTGGACAAATATAAATTCTAGACATTATGCTCTTCACTGAAGAAACTTGTACTTTTTAAACTTCCTATAGAACAATAAACTCAAAATGTATTATTACTTGAGGGAGTAACACTGAGACCCACAACTGTATAAACATGTAATGTTCAAAATATTAGTTCTTTCTAGTAAATGTAGATGGGTATGTAAACAAATTTACTTTTTAGGCTATAAGTATTTCATGTTATATCTTCATTATAGACAAGGATAAACAGAAATATAAGATTTCTTGTCACTATTTAAGACATAATTCACCTTTTAAATGGCTAATTCTGTTATATGGATTTTAAAGCTTAAAGGGAACTGTATATGTCACATCTGACATAGTATAAAGCAAAGTCCAATGATGGGAAATACTAACAAAAAGAGTTGTAATTCATCGAAGTTCTTTTAGGCATGAATGCAAAATTACTTATTATTCAAATGATATAATATTTCATGCTTTAGCACAACAGGTAAATTCAATCTAAAGGGTTAGAAAAAAATTTCAGGGAAAAGAAAGTATATCTATCATGCTTGAAAGTAAAATATCAAACTGATATAAGAAATCTCTCTTTTTTTAAAAAAAATTAGTTTTGGCTGTGCTGGTTCTTCATTGCTTGGCAGGCTTTTCTCTAGTTGTGGCTACTCTCTAGTTGCAATGCATAGGCTTTTCATTGCAGTGGCTTCTCTTTTTATGAAGGATGGCTCTACTGCTTCAGTAGTTTCAGCACATGGGCTCAGTAGTTGCCACTCCTGGGCTCTAGAGCACAGGCTCAATGGTTGTGGCAAACAGGCTTAGCTGTTCTGACACATGTGTGATTTTCACAAATCAGGGATCAAACCAGTGTCTCCTGCATGGACAGGTGGATTCTCTACTATTGAGCCACCAGGGAAGCCCCCAGAAATCTCTTTTTATATTGCCCATATAAGAATTTGCCAGTGCTCTTTATTCATTCAAAGACAAAATGTTGTAATTCACTGGAAGAGCACAAAAAAACTGAGAGAAAAGATCTCCTTAAAAAAAAAAAATCCTCTGGGAACTGATTTGGTTACTGCCACAATGAAAACCAAGCAAACAAAAACAGATTGTAAAGCTCATCATATTCACTTGAACAATATCTGGAAGTAATCTCAAGGCCCTACACAGTTTAAAAATACCTGGTTTCATCAAGTGAGTGGAGTAAAATGCCAACAGCAACCATTTCATTTCTACAGTTAAACAATAAACTTCCTTCATTCAGAGAATACTTGGTTTGGGAAAGTAAAAGCTTTGAATGATAAAATGTTTTTAAAATAAATTTTAAAAAGAAATTCCATTTTAATAATTCAATGTATCACAACAGACTAGATTAATGGCTAAAATGTGTTCTTAATTTCTTTTTTTAAATAAGTTTATTTATTTTATTTGGAGGCTAATTACTTTACAATATTGTATTGGTCTTGCCATACATCAATATGAGTCTGCCACAGCTATACATGTATTCCCCATCCTGAACTCTCCTCCCTCCTCCCTCCCCGTACCATCCCTCTGGGTCATCTCAGTGCACCAGCCCCAAGCATCCAGTATCATTCATTGAACCTGGACTGGCGACTCATTTCATATATGATATTATTTAGAAAGATGGTAACGATAACCCTGTTCTTAATTTCTTAATGAGTCACTTTCATGGAGAATGAAAGTCAATTATGCTAAACCACTTACATGAAGTGCTACCAATTGTACATCTCCTGTAAGAATGCTTGAGTTACTGCCTACTGGATTCTCCTCTGATAGGCTCTTCCCAGAAAAGTAACAGGAGGCAGCAGGGTAGCTCTGAAAGGTAAGGTCATTTCTTGCACCTGGAAGCCGACTGAAATCTTAACTAAGGTGGTGGGCCGCTGGTGGGCGGCTTTGATGAGTCTAGCCATCTAAGGCTGTACTACCAGGAGTAGAATTATTACAAAGCCACCTGCTAACTGCAGGAGACAAGGGTTAGAAGGGTCATTCTTGTGCAGATGACAAGCTACAGATGTGAAAGCTGCATGCTGAGTCAGTCCATCATCCTGTGCTGTTTAATTCTCTCCTCTTTGCATTCAGACTTTATCACAAGCATATTTGAACACTTCT
>SJYC01135545.1:0-44741 GCA_006408675.1 Madoqua kirkii
GGGGGGCAGTGAGCAGGATCATAGAGTGAAGTCCTGAGAGAGACCCTGTGGCCATCAGAAGGAAGGGCATCTGCTGGAAGGAGCAGTAAAGGCAAGAGCCCGGAGAGCTGCCAGCTAAGTGAGTGGGAGAGGGTGAGGGAAAACTTGGGGTCCCGGGAAAGCCAGGTCCCATCATGATGGCCTTGGAGCAGGATGCTTGACATTCACAGGATATTACACAAAGGAGGGACGTGATCCAGCTTTGAAACTGAATTGACGTCAATGCAGTCTGAGGGAGCTGGGCTGAGCCTTTGATTTAGGACTTGCGCATAGAAGAGGTTCCCTGGTGGCTCAGATGGTAAAGAATCTGCCTGCAATGCAGGAGGCCTTGGTACGATCCCTGGGTCAGGAAGATCCCCCGGAGAAGGGAATAGCTACCCACTCCAATATTCTTGCCTAGAGAATTTCATGCACAGAGGAGCCGAATGAGCTACAGTCCTTCAGGTCACAAAGAGTCAAACATGACTGGGTGACTAACACTAACACTATGGTAGAGGAAAAAGAGAATGAGATAATCAGAGGTCTAAGAGAAAGGACTGGGTAGAGACCAAACTAAAGAAAGATCCAGGGACTTCCCTGGTGGTCCAGTGGCTAAAACTCCACACGCGCAATGCAGGGGGCCTGGGTTCAATTCCTGGTTAGGGAACTAAGATCCCACATGCTGCAACTGAGACCCAATATAACCAAATAAACCTTGTTCTTGATCAGTTGCTCAGTCATGTCTGACTCTGCAACCTTACAGACTGCAACACGCCAGGCTTCCCTGTCCTTCACCATCTCCTGGAGTTTCCTCAAACTCATGTCCATTGAGGAAGTGATTCCATGTAACCATCTCATCCTCTGTCATCCCCTTCTCCTCCTGCCTTCAACCTTTACCAGCATTGGTCCCTCCAATGAATATTCAGGACTGATTTCCTTTAGGATTGAATGGTTTGATATTGTAGTCCAAGGGACTCTCAAGAGTCTTCTCCAACACCACAGCTGAAGAGCATCAATTCTTCAGCGTTCAGCCTTCTTTATGGTCCAACTCTCACAGCCATACATGTGAGATCCATAAATAAAAACAATATTTTAAAAAATATATTTTATGGGAGGGATGTTCAACAGGGAGGGGATATACCTCTACCTATGGCTGACTCATGTGGATATATGGAAGAAATTGACAGAATATTTGTAAAGCAATTATCATCCAGTTAAGAATAAGTTAAAAACATTTTTAATTTATAAATATTTTAAAATTAAAAATAAAAAAATCCAGGTCCTGTTGGCCATCAATTTCTTCTCCAGTCTTCATCCTCATGGTTTTATCATGATCCTAAGGGGCAATTTACTGAGCATAATGATCCTGTCAATCTCAGTTACACATTAGAATTATCCAAGGAGATTTTCAACATGCCCTGACCAAAGTTAAATTAAGGGACATTCTTCAAAATAACTAGCCAATATGTTTCCAAGATATTGAGGTCAAGAGAAAGATGGAGGAGCTATCCCAGATTAAAGGAGACTAAGATTTCTTGATATGACAACTAAATGCAACATGGGATCCTGGAAAAGAACATGAGTGGGACGATGGGGGAAATTTGAGTCAGGTCTGCAGAACAGATCACGCAACAGTGGAACACGTACCAGCGCTAATTTTCTGGTTTTGATCATGGTTCTGTGGTTACACAATTTACAAACATTTGGAAACGCTGGGTAAGAATATACAGGAATCCTTTGTATATTTATGTTCTTTTTGAAGGTCTAAATTATTTCAAAGCAAAATGTGAAAAATGTACCATTGCCCATGCCACACCCTAGACCAACACATCAGCATCTGGGGGCCTAGGGTCTGGCTACAGGCACTTTTAAAAGCCTCTAAATGGTTCTAAAGTGCGATCAGGCTTGAGAATCACACCCTGGATGTTAAAAGTCTTAAAGAGGACTTTGCCTTAAAGCTTTGTTCTGTCCAAAGGGCACCGAAGGGCCCCTTCCTTCTGGGGCTGTCAGTTCATCCTCAGTTCAGTCGCTCAGTCATGTCCAACGATTTGTGACCCCATGGACTGCAGCACGCCAGGCTTCCCTGTCCATCACCAACCCCTGGAGCTTGCTTAAACTCGTGTTCATTGAATCAGCAATGCTCATCCTAGAGCATCCCTTTGCTACCTGAGACTCAAAGGAAACTCTTCTGGGTAGAATCAGGGATGAGGTTGGAATAAGGGTAATGCGATAGTGCCATCACCAGAGAAGCATCCTTCGAGACTCTGAAATGAAACTGAGCTGGACCCTGCAGAGCCTTCCTGGGGACAAATCCCCCCAGGTCTCCTGCCTCTTGTTTACCGAGAAACTGTAGTCTTCTAGGCCTTCCCCTCTGAGTTCCAAGGAGCAAATCCAATCAGAGGTGAGAAAATACAGAAACAAAGGAAAACAGTCAAGAAAGATACGTGAGTAATAGCTGAGCCATGGAACAAAATCAAGAGCTTTTAGTTCCTCCTCTAGGGCCAGAGGTAACACCCTGAGCCACGTCCTTGACTGGTTTTGCAGATACCAAACCCAGCCGCTCACTCAGGTAGAAGAAGTGAAGTGCAGGCTAACCACCAGCATGTAGACTCCAGACTGGATGGGACCAGAAGGTTGAGAGTGGAGGCAAGGAAGGACACTGGCGCAGCCCTCCCCAGGGTAAAGCAACTGGCGATCCATGGCCTGTGGACAGAAACTCCAAGATGAGAACAGCAAGACAATGCACGGAGGAGGCTGGGTCCTGCCCAGATCACATAGTTCTCATTTTCCGAGTCAGAAGACCTCCCCAATCGCACATGCACACAAAGGCTCCTTGAAAGTCAAAAAGGAGTGATGTCAAGGGATGTTCTACCCGCAGGCCTTTGCAGCAGAATCCATCTTGGCTAAGAGGTGTATGCGCACACACGGGAGGATCCTGAGATATATACCAAAGATAGACTGTGAGCCAGGTAAATCAAAATGGCCAAAGGGAATCCAGAAGAAATACCCCATAAAAGTAATTCAAACTACCACAAAGGCAAAACTCAGGGACTCTCTTTCTCTCTGAGTCCTTCCTATGTCTATCCACACCTACTGTAATTTTTTCCTCTTAATAAATACTCTACTTGCTTCCAAGCTGAAGGGCCAGGACCCCTTGTCACTGACCTCTGGTCTAGTGTCTAGGATTCAGTGCTCTCACCACAACCCGACCTCAAACTCTGCCTGGGAACCCAAGTCCTGCTTCAAGCTGCTGCAGGCTGAGGCCACCCGAGATCAGAGGTTCCAGAAACATCACCGTGTTCCCTCTGTATTAACCTGTCAGAGAACCATGCACAAGTTGATCACATGCCTTGTGATCCTTGCTGAAAGCCATTGGGGAGTTCAGGTCTTTTGAACATCAGCTGCCCATATTTCTTTCTTGTGTGTGTTTTTTTGTGTGTTTTTCTTTGCAATAAATGCCATACTTTCTCTCACCATAACACAGTGTCAATAAATTGTCTTTGCTGTGGACCCAAGTTCTGTTCAATAACAGAAAGATATTTCTCTAGAAGAATCTGAGTCTTCCTTCTGGAAGACATCCACACTGAGAAAGGCAATGATAGTTACAAAATCCTCACTACCCCTGGGGAAACAGAAAGCCATCAGGTGGCAAGCCTCAAATAATCTCCAACCTCAGACAAATATGTGCTTCCCCTCTCAGTTTGCAAGATGTTTTTATAAAAAATTTATTTTATTGCTACACAGAGGGATGAGCCCTTTCCTATGGAAACTGGCAAGCACTAAATACCAACCTCTGCCAGCAAATGCAGCTATAAGAAAATGAGACTTAATCTGCTTTGATTAATAAGTAGGCAGCAAAAGGCTGCCTGTGGGCTGGAGGCTGCAAGAGGGAAAATGAAAGACGAGTAGAAATGTGCCCAGAAACGCAAAGGGAAAAATCAGAAGGTTAAGCAATATAAAAGATCTCTCAATTTCATTGCAGTTTTAGAGGCAGCCTCATAAACAAGGCTCTTGGTTATTTGCATATAAATATGCTGGGGGCAGGGGGACCATGGTACTCAGCTGTGCATCCTAAGTTTCTTATCAAAATCTGCTCCAAAGCAGCTGCAGGAATCAGCTGCAAACGCCAACTCTAAAAATGAAAGTCACGTGGTCAAGCGGGGGCAGAGGAAGGAGGGAGGCAAGGGCACCGAATGGGGCTCCAATTAACCCCCCAGGGACCTGCAGCCCATGTGCACCGCCCAGGAGCCTTCAGACATCACATTGCCCACACTGCACTGGGAGCAATTAAGCCAGACTTACTGGGTGTGGGCCCCCCTCATGGGACTGTGAATTTCCCAGGTGAATAGAGTACCTTGATTGAGTGCCAGGGGGTCTACAAGCCTTTCCCATAAAGGTAGACAGTAAATATTTCAAGTTCTGTGGCCCAGAAAATCTCTTCCCTGGCTACCCAGCTCTGTTACTGAGGCCTGAAAGCAGCCAGACGGTGGGCAGATCAGTCCACATGGCTGTGTGCCATGAAATTTACAAGGACGGTAGTTTGCAGCCTCTCTTTGAGATCCATGTGAGTCAAAGTATGGTCCTTGGGCCAGCAGATACAGTCTCCATGGAAGCACGTTATGTGCTAAATCTGCAACCCCACCCCAGAAGGCCCTCTTGCCAGAGTCTGTTTTTAACAAGGTCCCCAGATGAACTTGGAGGAGCAGCTTGAGGTGACTGTGCTGAGGGGTGACCAGCCTTGGGAACACAGGTCACCAGCCCGTCTTGGAGCACCAACTCTTATGTCCGTCAAACTGTCCTTGGTATTGAGGGTTGTTCAGGTGTTCCAAGAGCATTTTGCCCAAATATATGGATTCTGAAACGCACACCAAGGACTGCAGGAATGTGAATTATGGATGTGTGGTAGCAACCCCTGGCTTCAGGCCAGCAAGGGGACTGTCCCCTTGGCAGGCACTCATCTTTCCAGCATCAGCAGTGATGCAGGCAGTGGCGAGAGTGTCACTTGGGCCCTTACTCCAGAGGCCAAAACACAGAAACCCCAGGGTCTGCCAGCCTCATCCCTCACAAGAGCACAGCTGCAGAGCCTGGGGCCATGACTCTGAATGTGAAGAAGTGGGGCTGGACAAGGCTAGCAAGGCTGAACACCACCAATCTGACTCATAGCCCAAATATGTGGCTTTAACTTTTTATTTTGTATTGGAGCATAGTCAACTAACAACGCTGAGATAGCTTCAGGGGCACAGCAGAGTGACTCAGACGTACATATACATGCACCCATTCCCCTCAAACTCCCCCTGATCTGTGGCTGCCACATAACATTGAGCAGAGTTCCCTCTGCTATAGGGTAGGTCCTTGTTGGTTATCCGGTTTAAATATAGCTGTGTGTACACAGTCATGTGGCTTTTTGCTTTGATATTTCCCTGCAAGGAGTGGCCTGTTGCATCCCTAGTGCCTGGCATAGCATCAGAGTTCAGAAATCTTTGATGAGCCAACAACCCCAGAGACTGATGCTCAGTTGAGTAGCATCCATCTTCAGGCCACTGAGGGCATAATTGGCCACTGACCTTTGCATATTAGCAGGTAGAAGGCTTATGGGTTTTTATTTTTTCCAAAAGAGTTGCCTCCATGTCCCTTGCACATACAGGATCCTAACAAATGACAGCAGAAGCTACTTATTTCATCTGTTGCCAGGAGCAGAAGGCCTAAGGGCCTAGCATAGTGTTAATGGGACTCGCGAAGGGGCTTCAAGTATGTCTTGTTTCCAGCAAGCCCGGCTGCGCTGATGAACAGGAAGGTAATGAACTGAACAGCCCTCTCTCTCCAAGTGCCCGTCTGCCAGTCAGCTGGGACTAGCCTGTTGCCGGAGAAGGATGCTGGAAATGCTCTCGCTGAAAGCCCGGCCAGGGATTAGCATGAGAGGAAGCGAGCATGCGCCGCTCCAGAAATCCTTGCACCTGCCCCTGATGTGTCTCCATGGACCACGGCTCTGACACATCTTGCGTAGGAGGCTTGGAAGGAGGCATGATGGGAAATTCACGCGGCACTTGGGAACTGGGATGAGGCCCTGGGCAGCAGGAGCCAGATGAGCCAGCGCAGTGTAGAGAGATATTTCTTAAATCTTTTGTGCAGATGCATCTCCTGGCATCTTATTAGACCACAGGCCCCAGGGCAGGGCTGGGATTTTGCACTTCAGACTCATCCCAGATGATGCTGGTGCTGCTGCCTGACAGATCACCCTTTCAGGAGCCTGAGCAACAGACAGGCGGGCGCCCCAGATGGGCAGACAGGGCACCTGGGCCAGTCCTCTCCCCAGGCTTCCCCCAAAAGTAGCATTTGTGGCAGACCTATACTCCAAAGACGACCCAGTAATAGCCCTCATTTCCCAGCCCTTCTTACTGTGGGACTTCAACTCTCCTCCATTGAGAGGTGGGGCCTGCATTCACTCAGCATGGGTGGACCTGGGGACCACCGAGGAAGAGATGCTGTCACTTCTGAGAGAAGGTTGTGAAAGGCAATACAATTTCTTTCTGGTTCTTTTGGGATGCTCCCTCTTGGAACCCAGTCATGCTATTGGGAAAAAGCCCACGCATCCAGCAAGAGCCTGTGGTGAAGGGGAATTGAAGGTGTTGGTCCACAGCCCCCAGCCAAGCTCCCAGCTGACAGCCTGGAACAACTTGCCAGATAGATGCAAACTGTACTTCCACGGCCCCAGATCGACCTCCTCCTACACAGCTGGTGGCAATGTAAATGGGCACAGCCACAGTGGAGAACAGCATAGGGGCTCCTTAAAAAACTAGAAACAGAGCTACCATATGATCTAGCAATCCCACTCCTGGGCATATAACCAGAGGAAGACCTATTTGAAAAGATACAGCAACCCCACTGTTCATTGGGGCACGATTTACAATAGCCAGGGCATGGAAGCAGCCTAAATGTCCACCAACAGGTGGATGGATAAAGAAGAGGTGGTACCTGTGTACAGTGGAATTTTGTCTGCTGTGCTAAGCTGCTTCAGTCATGTCTGAGTCTGTGCAACCCTATGGACTGTAGCCCACCAGGCTCTTCTGTCCGCGAGATTCTCCAGGCAAGAATACCAGGGTGGGTTGCCATGCCCTTCTCCCGGGGATCTTGCCAACTCAGGGGCTGAACCTGCATCTCTTATGCTCCTGCATTGGCAGGCAGATTCTTTACCACAATGAAATATTATACAACCATTAAAAAAAAGCAATGAAATAATGCTATTGGCAGCAACGTGGATGGACCTAGAGATTATCATACTAAATGAAGTAAGCCAAAGACAAATATTATAGGATATCACTTACATATAGAACCTAAAAAAAATAATACAAATGAACTTATTTACAGAACAGAAAAAGATTTACAGACATAGAAAACAAACTTATGGTTACCAAAGGAGCAAGATAGGGGTGGGGGAGGGATAAATTAGGAATTCAAGATTAACAGGCACACACTGCTATATGTAAAATAGATAATCAACAAGGACCTACTGTACAGCACAGGGCACTCCACTCAGTATTCTTTAATCACCTAAATGGGATAAGAATCTAAAAACTAATAGATGTATATATACGTATAACTAAATCACTTTGTTGTACACCTGAAATTAACACAACAGTGTAAATCATACTGTAACATACAATAATTTTTAAATAAATAAAACACCCCAGATCCATCTAGGAAGTGACTTCTCTCCTCCAGTCATGTTGCCCCATCTGTAAACACATGGGATAGAAATCCCCAGTGATTCCTGCTTAGATTTAAGAAATTCTCTACATCTCGCTGGAAAGTTTGTGAGCAAAATAAATAACCATTGTCCTTTTAAGCCTCAAGTTTCGGGAGTGTTTTTCATGCAATATCATCTGGAACATGGCTTTAACGAACCCCTCCCCGGGTCTTTTCACTCTGCACACCCTCTGCACAACCTGATCACTCCCATTATTTAAATTACCATCTGCCTGGACTCCCCTCTTCTGAGCTTTGGAGCTGTACATCTAATTGCTTACCAGATATGCCCAGCCTACACAGACCTTTCCCTCCTCCTCTGTCCCCATCTCCACCCCACCCCTAAATACTTTCCTCCTTGTTTATCCAGTGCCACCATCAGTTTGGTCAGTTGAGCCAACATCCCCTGACCAGACCACCAAGAGTCCACCCAAGGCCAGCTGAGCACCCAGCCCACCAGGCAGTCAGTGTTCAAGCAAACCCACGGTTCTTAAGAAGGGAAAGTACATCAGCACTCAAGAGCCTCAAAGCCCAGTCTGTGCTGGGTCTCAACTCAGTGAGCCACGTGCAGGGTATACACCTTCTTGAGAACAGTGGAAGATCAAAGAATTTTTCTTATAACCTACAATCAGCTAGCCCATCAAGAAACAAAGCAGGAAAACTGGACTGGGGAGAGAGAGGTGTTAGCAAGTGCTAAATTCAAGCAGGTGATGCCATCAACCTAGTTCCAACTTCACAGGCTGAGGTCCTTCCCTCTGTATTCTCATGGGCTCCTGCTACCCAGTTTGTGTCTTCTGTATCTCCACCCAGAGTTGTTCCCATTGCTTCTACATCCATCTGTCGTTTCTTAGACCCACGCCCATCACAATCAGGTTGATTTTACCCCTTCAATGACTTTGAGAATAAAGTCTAAGAATAGTATAGAATTCCCCGCATGCCTCAGTCCCAGCCTGCTGCTCAAATCTTCTGTCCTGCAGTGACTACCTTGTTCTGAATTTATATATTCTCACAATCTCAAACTTTGTGGAGTCCCCCAAAGGCACCCCTGGCCTTTCCTCTCAGCGTATCTTTATATATTGTTTTTTCTGGCTGAAGTTGTTTCTTCCACCACTTCTCCCCATCCTCTTTGTCCTTCTCATCCCAACTCAGACATCACCTCCTCCATGAAGCCCTTTCTGAGCCAGGTTTCTCTCTCTTGCTACCACCGTACATGGTTCCACTGTTAAAACTTCCAGCATTTGGCTACAACTCTATGTATATGCCTGTGTTGCTTGTAAATTTCTGTTTCTGAATGTGTATTAACCCAGACCAATGTCGGCATCACCTGAGAACATTTTAGAAATGCAAATTCTCAGGTCCTACCCTAGATGTACTGAATTAGACACTCTAGGGTTGACCCAGGTGATATATGTTTTAACAAGTCCTCCAGGGAGTCAGTCTATTGCACACTGGGGTTTCAGAACCACTGTCCTGGACCAGTTGGTCAAACATTAGAATCACTTGAGAATTATTATTATTGGGGGGGAGCTACACTGGGTCTTTGCTGTGACACAGGCTTCCTCTGGTTGCCACACAGGCTCAGTAGCTGTGGTGCACAGACTTAGGCGTGAGGGATCTTTCTGGACCAGGGATGGAACCCATGTCCCCTGCATTGACAGGTGGATTCTTAACCACTGGACCATGAGGGAAGTCCCACCTGGAAAGTTTCCAAACATCCCAACCCAGGTAAATCAAAGTCTCTGAGCAAGGGACAGAGGTAGCAATGATGCTAAGCTTAATACTGGGGCTATCTGGTAAGCAGTTAGATGTACAGCTTAATACTAAGCCAGGGAATTCCAGCTTGCAGTAAGGGTGAGAAACAGTAACCTAGACCTTTCTTCTCAAAGCGTAGTCATGGATCATCAGCATAAGCATCATCTGAGAACTTGTTAGAAAGACAGAATTTCAGGTTACTTCCCAGGCACACTGACTCAGAACCTTTGCTTTAACAAGATTCCCAGGTGATCTGGGAGAGCAGCCAAGACGCTAGAGCACCAAGACCCTCTGCTCACCTCCTCGCACGGGCACACCAAAATCACAACTGTCTGCAGAATCACCATTAATGAAAATGACCGGAACCTACCAGAAGAGATAAATAGGGAACCACAATGAGATGGGTAGGAGGGACGCGCTGGCAGGGTCATCAAATCCCACACTCTCAAGGTAGGTGACCCACAAACTGGAGAAGCATTATATTGCAGTGGTTCTCCCATGGGAGTGAGAAATCTGAGCCCCACATCAGGCTGCCCAACCCAGGGGTCCAGCAACAGGAAGCCAAGCCTGCAGAGCATTTGACATTAAGGTCATTGGGGCTTAACTGCAGGAGCCCCAGAAGACTGGGGGAAATAGAGGCTTCACATTTAGAAAGCGCACAGAAAATCCCACATGCACTGGGGCCCAGGGCAAGAGATCCCCATGCTGATCTTAGAGAGTCTCCTGGAGAATGCGGGGGTGGGGAGAATATGGGGGTGCACGGCTGTGGCTCACTCTGGGAACGTGAACACTGGGGGCAGATACACTGAGGAACACTCTGCTGCATTAACCCCGCTACTGGATGCAAATATCTTGGCTCTTTAGCACTGAGCCCTGACACCACCCAACAGCCCCCAGGCAACAGTGCTGGGGTTTCTTGGGCCAAACAACTAATTGGACAGGAAGGCCACCCGTCATCTGCAGACAGGCTGTCTAGATTGAAGAGCCGTGCCTGCCCCTGGACACACCCCTAGATATAGCCCAGCCAACCAGAGGCCCAGGGCCTAGCTCTGCCACCAGTGGGCAGGCACCGGCCCCTCCCACCAGTGAGCCCACACAAGCCTCTAGTCCAACCTCTGCAACCAGGGAGCAGAGACCAGAAGCAAGAAGACTATGGCCCTGCAACACAAGCCAGACCCTGCCCTGGGACCAGCAAGACCCTGGCTCTTTCACTGGCAGGAAAACACAACCTTCAGGACACCTCAGACCCCATATCCAACTGTATCAGGAACCAGCCCCTCCCACGACCACCAATTTGAAATGAGCTCTGGGATCCCTGGGCCCTGCAGCCAGACTTCAGGAATCAGCTCTTCCTGCTAATAGTCAGCCACTAACCCCAGGACCTGACTCTGCCATTCCTGACTCTGCACACCAGTGAGCCAGCCACTAGCCCTGGGGCCCCTAAGCATCCCCCAGCAAGCCACCTCATGACTAGGCTCTGCTAAACAGCAGCCAGCAGCATCTACACAAGGCAGGGCCTGGCAACCAACTGGACTAAAGGCCAGCCAGGCCCACCAGACCACCCACATAGCCAGCCTGCCACAACAGAAGGACCCCCTGCAGCTTCCTAGGGGAATCCCTAGAGTATATAAATTGGGTGTGCCCTGCTAGGATGGCATAGGATACCTCCTACAGAGGCCATTTCTCCAAGGCTGAGATAGGGATCTAACCTACCACATACATAAATATACAAACAGCAACTTAGGCAAAATGAGGTGGCACAGGAAACATCCTAGAGGAAGAAGCAAGGTAAAAGCCCAGTAGAGGGACTAAGAGAAGACAGGCGGCCTGCCTGCACAAGAGCTCAGGGTGATGACCGTAAAGATCAAAGAGCTCAGGAGGGGACAGATTCCCAGGTGGTCTGAGTGCACACTGAAGTCTCAGAAGCACCACTTCATACATCCTGTATCCCAGGTCCTAGCAAAGAGCTTGGGTCATAAGAACCACCTGATCAGTCCTAAAAGAAAATATTACTAAAAATGTCTATTCTACTTCTCATAGTTTTAGAGAATGAAATGGGAATTTATAGTAAGATGCTTGGTAAACAGCTTTTCAGTAGGAGGTATTAATATTAACTGATATAAAAGGAGTTCATTCAGTCATTTTTCCAAAATGTTTAATAAGTGCCTGCTATTTGCCAAGTATAGCTTTAGGCACAAAAGATTATAATGAAAAGGGAAGACCCAGCCTCTAAAGTCTAGTGAGAAAGACAGATATTAAAAACACAATTACGTACATAATGAATTGATAACACAATTGGGATGAATGCTGCAAAAGGGAGAACACAGTGTTGTGAATACATATTGTGTTCACTTCTGTTTGATAAGTGGGTTTCATCTCAAGTTCCCTTTGAGGAATATACCAGGGAAAACGAGTGATTAGAATCAAGGGACCTAGAATGACGTAGAGATAAGCCTTTGACTTAGGGGACTTTCCTGGTGGTCCAGTGGCTGAGACTCTGAGCTCTGAAGGCAGAGAGCCCGGGTTTGATCCCTTATCAAGGAACTAGATCCCACATACCACAATTGAGAGTCTGCATGCTACAATTGAATATCTAGCATGCTGCAACTAAGACTTGGTGCAGCCAAATAATAAAAATAAATGAATATTTTTAAAAAAAGACTGACTTATGAGGGGGAATTGGAGGCAGGTGATTCAAAGATACAAGCTTCTAGTTAGGAGAGAAATAATAAGACAGTTGAATATGGTCTGGTTTGAAAGATAGGCCAGATTCACTGAAGCTTTTCAGCATTAATGTTCATCTGAATCACCTCCACATTTTGTTAACCCACTGAGTCACAGTTAAGTAGGATAATGGTAGTAGTCTGGGGACCACATTAGGGACTGTATTTTGATTAGCAAAGCCGAGGAGGCTTTGCAGGAGGATGCTGTAGCCGAGACCAGAAGGATAATTAATAGGTGGCCAGGTTAAAAATAGATAGGATGTCTGTTCTGGCTTACCTGGGTCTGAGGGGCTTCCTGGGATGTTGGACTTTAAGTGGCCACACTGTGCCCACTGGCCTCCTAGTAGAAAGAGGACTAGAAGGATGAGGAAGCATAGGCCAAGTGTTCATGAAACCCTTGAGGTAAGAAGAACATGCTATGTTACAGAAAAGGAAGATGCCATTGAGGCTGGGAAGATGCAGGAAAGAGTCTTACAAGCATCCTGTAAGCTTGGGTAAAGCAAGCTTTGCATATCATCACATTTCCAGGTGCTCCACCTGCAGCTGAGACCTGCTCCATCTCCAGCTGGATCCTTCACGGCAGCCTCAACGCGGTAACCCCTATCTACTACAAGGGGCTCTTGTTTGAGTACCTGAAATATGGCTGGTGCAACTGAGGAACCTTTAAATGTGTTTTATCTTAATTGTAAATGTAATAGCCACACGTGGCCTGTGGCCGCCATATTGGACAGTGCAAGTGCAGAGAATGCAGCCTGGCCAAAGTAGACACTAGCATCCTGGTAGAGCAGCTCCTTCAGGAGAGAAGTGATGTTGGCTCAAACAATGTGAGGGCAGCAAGAAAGAGAGCAACGCATTATGTCTAACTCCAAAAATATAAGAAATGAGGAGCGCACGCGAGAGAAGATAAAGTCAAGGATAATTCCTAGGTACGTCTTTGAACAACTGGATATATGGCAGACCCATGTCCTGTGGAGAATCAGGTTTGTGGATAGTGTGAGGAAAAGATGCTGGATCTGAAATGTCTGTGAAACATTCAACAGAGAGATAGAGGAGGAAGTTGCGTGTGCGGGTAGGGATCTCAGACGAGAGGTAAGGTGGTGTTTGTCCTACTCAGAATGGTCGTCCTCTGACTTCAGCCTGCTGGTTCAAACTGGAGTCCCATCTTCAAACGGGGCCCGCTCCTTCTTGGTTTGGGTGGGGAGGGGCAGCGCATGACACAGGTGGGCCGTGTTTCGGTAACCGTGGTGATTGGCTAAGGGGGGCCATCCAACTCAAACCCAAGTGCTCAGAGCTCTTCCTTGACTTCATAACTTGGGACCAAAAAGAAAAAACAGATGCTCAGTGATTCCCAGGCCAGGAGATACTGGTAGCCATGTATTCACCATTTGGAAAAGTTGACGTGGGCTAATTAAGTGGGCACACAGAGAGAAGCAGAAGCAAAAGAAAGAGGAAGACAGATGTGCAGGCCCCTTTGCATGGTCTAAGAACTACAATATAACTGTAACCTATTCTTGACTCGGTTAATTAATTAACCCAACGTGTAGGTATTTCTTGTCATGAGGCGCCACGCTGCTTTGAGGGAGCCCTAGGAAGGCACAGACCTTTGCCTACAAGAACTCACTGTCTAGTTTAGGGAACAAAAACTATGATACGAGCTTAATAGCAGTAAAACTGGAAGATGCTACAACAGAGGGCAGTCCTGAAGACATAATGTAGTCTTTACATTACTTTTTCCTTCATTTTCACACCCAGTGAGTTGTCAAAACCTATTGACTCTGGGGGAAAACATCTGACAAATCCATTTCTCTCATAAAGCCTATAAAAGTCTGTCAATGGTTTTAAAAGAATGTTATCACAGTGAAAAATAAAACCAAACATTTTTAAATACCCAAATTATCAAATAAGATTAATAGAAAATGCCATTAAGTAAATAAAGAAATAAGCAAGCCTAGATTGCTAGTAAATTAGGTCTTTCTTACTTAGATTAATCTCTTTCAACTCAAGGTCTTTACATTTCACGGTAATTAATCAAAAGCTTAGTTTGCATTAACATTTTTATAGAAATAAGTCCCCAGGTTAAAACCCTTCAGTGGCTCCCATCACATTTAAGCAAAAATATTCAAATTCTTTGTAACAGCCTTTAACTCACTGCATCACTTGTTCTTGCCTCATTTGCTCCCTCATTTCCCACCCCCTTCCCAAGCTCACCCTGACTCTCCCTCCTCTACCTACACTGGCCTTACTCACGTTTCTAGAAGGACCTCTTCACTCACTGGAATATTGTCTCCATGGATATTTTCTGTTCTTGGCTTAAAAAGAGAACTTTCCTCCCAACCCATCTCTCTCCATGAAACAACCATGACTTTTGTCTTCCCTCTGAGTATATTTCCTATTTCTATATGTGTTCCTTGTTCATTTTCTATCTTTATAACAAGACTATAATCCCCACAAGGACTGAGACCATGGCTCTCTTTCACCACTATCATTGTAGACTCTCCAAGCAATAGGGAAAGGGTGTGAGGCAAAAGGTTTCATCTTTAGATGCCGCTCATATTTTATATGGGAAAAGCTAACTTCCCAGAAGACTGCCTTCCTGCACTATTGGCTCAAAATGGATCACATGTTTACTTCTGGGCCAATCACCAGTTGTGATTGGACCCATTCTAACTCATTCTGGGGGAGCAGTCAGTCTTCCTGGAAATCAAGGGGTTGCCACTCACAACCTGAAAACAAACGTGGGATTCTGTTAGCAGGGAAAAAGCGGATATGGCTGATGGATAGGTAAATATCAGTGTCTGTCATCATGCCTGCCATTTCATTGCCCAAGTTGAAGTCACATCACTGGGAGACCATGAAGAATACCTTCTCACGTCACACAGGACCACATCTATTGTCTTGCATTTTTTCATTCACCCACTCATTTGTTCATTCATTCTCACAAACACCTTTGAGCACCTGTATAAAAATCTAGGGTATAAAGAATCAGACAGTTCTTATTTTAGGACATGGCAGTCTATTGTATCAATGAACAGTTTTATAAACAGTTATAATAGCATAGGTTAAGTGCTTTAGCATCAGGAAGTGGAAATTGCATTTAGACATGGGAAGAGTTACTAAATCTGCAAATAGGGGAAATTCAACAAACATTTGAATGAATAAAGGGTGATTAAATGACAAAAGAACTAAATGGATACACATGCACTAAGAAAGCTGAAACTAGCACTTCATGTTAATGTCTATATTCTACAAGGGGATGAAATGCAGAGACATGTGCCCAGATCCATGTCAACATGACTTTTATTTTTTTAAACCTTGGTGAAGATAAAAGGGAGAGTCTGGGACAGAAGCTAGAGCATTGCTTGATTAATTAAATTCTAGTTTTGGTTACCTCAGGTGACCTAACTGGAAAAGAGTTCTCAAAGAAAAGAAACTACTTTCTATTTTCTTTTAAAGCAATGTTTTCTTGAACTTTGAATGGATGTAGCAATATCTCCCCAAAAGCAATTTTCCAAGAGATTATATTTATAGTAATTATGAAAGACTCTTCTAGCAAAATGCTTTAACAGTCTGATTCCTCCACACTTCTCACATTTCATTAATACACCATATTAATAAAGGACAAAAATCACATAACAGATGCAGAAAAAGCATTTGACAAAATCCTACATCCTTTCATGATTTAAAAAACTCTCAACGAGCTGGAAATGGAAAGGGACTTTCTCAACCTGATAATGGGTATCTCCAATAAAACAGCTAACGTCATACTTAGCGATATTATGTTAGGAAATGACATTACAGTAAAAAGATTGAATACTTTCTCCCTACAATCAAGAACGAGGCAAGGATCTCTGCTCTTGCCACCTCTGTTCAACATCGTACTACAATTTCTAGCCAGGAAAATTGGGAATGGAAATTATATAAAAGAAAACCAGATTGAAAAGGAAAACATAAAACTTCCTCTATGTAAGATGATACGATCTTATATATAGCAAATCTTTTAAAAATCTATAAAAATAGAACTAATAAATGAATTGAGCGAGGTTGCAGGACATAAGAACCACATTTAAAAGTCAACTGTACTTCTACACAATAACAGTAAACAAACTGAAATGATACTAAGAAAACAATGGTATTTATAACATCAAAATAACAAAATATCTGGCAATAAGTTTAATAAAACAAGTATAAAGTGTACACTCTGAAAACTGTAAAACATTCTTTAAAAAAAGGAAAGATCCAAGTAAGTAAAAGGACATCTCATGTCCACAGATTGAAAGATACCACTGTAAAATGGGCAATATAACCCAAACTGATGTAAAAATTCAACTCATTCCCTATTAAAATCTCAGTTGGCTTCTTTGAAGAAATTGATAAGCTGTTTCCAAAATATGAAAGGATAGCCAAAATAATCTTGCAAAAGAAGAACAGAGTTTTACAAAGCTACAATAGTCAAAAAATAGTGTAGTACCGGCATAAGGGCAAACTTCTGGATGAATGGACTAGAACAGAGAGTTCAGAAATAATCCCTAAAACTATGGCCAACTGATTTTCAACAAGGGTGCCAAGACCATACAGTGGAGGAAGTGTAGTCTTTTCAACAAATGGTACTGAGAACTAGAGAGCCACATGCAAAAAACTGAAGCACAAGAGGAAAAAAAAGGCAAACTGAACCCCTACCTCAATCACATTGAAAAAAATCAACTCAAAATGTATCAGAGTTCACCTATAAGAATTCAAACTATGAAAGTCTTAGAAGAAAACACAGGTATGAATCTTCATGACTTTGGGTCAGGGAATATTTTCTCAGATATGAACCTCAAAGAATGAATCACAAAAGAACAAGGAGATAAGCTAGATTTCATAAAAATTAAACTTTGCACTTCAGAAGACACCGTGAAAAAAAATGAAAGGACAACCCATGAAATGGGGGGAGATACTTTCAAACCATATATCTGATAAGAAATTGTACCTAGAATACACAAAAGACTTATAATTCAATGATAAAAAGACAAATACTAATTTTAAAATGGGCAAAGGATTTGAATAACATTCTCCCAAGAAGATATACAGCAAGGCTATAAGTACATGAAAAGAGTTCAGCATCACTAACTATTAAGAAAATGCAAAAAACAGACTCTAAAGGACAGATATTACACGATTCCAATTTATATGAAGTGTCCAGAGTAGGTAAATTTGCAGAAACAGAAAGTAGATTCATGGTTGCCTGGGACCAGGGAGATGTTGGAGTGAGATAGGAATAACTTCTAAATGGTATGGGTTTTGTTTATGGAATGATGAATATGTTCTGAAATTAGACAGTGGTGATGTTGGCACAATTTTGTGAATACACTAAAAATCACTGAATTATTTTCTTTAAATAAGTGAATAGTATGGTATTCAAATTTTATTTCAATAATACTTTCTTAAGACAGATAAGTGTGTTTCCTATATTCCATGCAGAACTTGTTGACAAAAACAAGTTTAAAGCCATATAGATAAAATCAGTCCTATGAGGCAGTCAACAAGATTTGGATGTTAGGGACCTTTTTTTTTAATAGCTAAAAGCCACCACTTGAGAAAAGCCCAACAAATGGACTGTTTGTTGCAGTTTTCAGCAGCAAGAATTGATTTGGACCTGAGTGTGCAAACTTCAGCCCCAACTTGGAACTCCTGTCTCAGCTCTTATACCCAACTTCTTGATTTGCATTCAGCCTGAAACACGGCACTGCACACTTTACAAGGAAGCCTCAGGCTGCAGCCTCACCACCAGCACACACACACCAAGGCTGCTCTCTGCTGTTCTTGACCGCTTCCTCATTCCTGATCTGCCAGCAGCTGCCCCAGGTCCAGCCTGCTCCCTGCCTGGCTCTCTTGCCTCTCCAGGGAAAGCACCTTCAAGTTCTTCTAAGTTCTCCCTCTAAAACCCATAGTCACCTGTTTAGTTTCCTTCCTGTGCAGTAATTATACTGTATTCATACCCTGATTTGACATTTACATAGAAAAATGCAATTATAGCATCCCGAAAGGCGGAAATAACTGCTGATGATATTTGAGGAGGAAAAAAATCAGTTGCAAGATGTGCTTCTGCTAAAGCTCTCAGAAGAGTGTTCCTAAATGCTGTTAGGTGCTTATTTCCTTTACCTAAATATTAAACCTTGCCCAACTTAAAGCATTACGTTTTTAAAACTCCTGTTAGGAGAACTCAAACTGATCCACTTAGAACCTTATAAAGAAAAGTGTTTCATTGGAGGTACAAGATGAGAAGAAGCCTAAGAAAGTTCTTTATAAATTCATTCATCCAAAAAAACAAAAACAAAAACAAACAACCCCACAAAGTGCTGATTAGTAGAATATGATTTACATTTTCTGCATTTTAAATTAGGAACAGAGGGAACAGAAGGTACTGTCGATTTATTTCTATTTGTCATCACCTGCTGGCAGAAACGTCTCAGAATTTCAATAACGATCTTTTCTAACTACCAATAGATACTATTTCTTGACTATTTAATGAATGTCAGCATTGTGCTAAGTGTTTAACATACATTTTCAAGTAACAGAGACCTGGGTTCAGATTGTGGTTCCACAACCTGCTAATTGTATGGCGTTGATCTTCAAGCCCAGATTCTCCATCATTTTTAAACTAAATGCTCTATGAATGTAAAATGTTATTATAACTTTGCTTTATCATGAGGCTTTCATATCTACTCTGTTTGAGAGATATGAAATCCGTTCTGATTTTGCACAAGACCATTGGACACCAGAGTACTATCATTAAAGGTCTATGTGACGTTGAGGATCTGAGTCCTTGGGTGTCAGGCTGAGGCCCCCAAATCTTCAACAGACCAGATACACCAATGTTATTTTCCCTAGAAGCCCTTCCCAGCATTATTCTGCCTCACCAGGACATTTTGTTTTTCTCTAGCCAATCATCATTTTGGATGCAGCTCAGTCCAAGGGCAGCTTTAATTAATGAGCCAGGTTTCTGGCATTGATAAGAATTCTAGGTGAAGGTTGAATGTGGAGGGCAGTTTTCATTAAATAAGCTAAATGCAGTTGCAATTGAAATGATATCGTCTATCACTTGCTGAGCTGCTGTTTTATGACAACAGAAGTGACGGTCTTCCAAATTCAAAAACAACAGTAAAAAGTCTGTATGGGGAGAGATGTTTGCTTGTACCCCAGCTGTTAAAATTCAACAATGCCTCTGCTTGTTTACCAGGGTAGAACCCACTAACATCCGTGTGGATGGTCTGTGAAGGACCCCTCCAAACCTCAGTGTCCCTGATGCTCATTCTGGGACTCCTATCTGTTGTCATGACAACCAGCTATCAGACATTTTGGATGATGCTCCACGTTCTAAAAACCTAATAGAATCATAACAGCATTTAAAACTTTTTTTACTATTATTTTCATTTCCATGCATTTGTTTATCATGTGTATTATTTTATAGCATTTCTAGTGTTATGTGCAGCTTTCATTGTTTTAGAAAGATTAATTCTATAAAGCTTTTATGGTTTTCTTTTCTGTTTTTTTCTTTTTTAACCCATCCCTATCTATGTGTCACACCAGAGTGGTATATTTATTATAATCTACATTGACACATCATTACCAGAGTCTATAGTTTACATTAGACTCACATTAGGGCTCACTCTTGATTTGCACATTCCATGGATTTGGACAAATGTATAATAAATGACATTATCCACCACTGTAACATCATGCAGAATAGTGTCTCTGACCTAGAAATTCTTTGTACTCATCCATTTATCCCTCCCTCCCTCTGAACCCCAGGCAACCACTGGTCTTTCCACTGTCACTATAGTTTTGTCTTTGGGGGAATGCCATATTCCCCCACAGTTGGAATCATACCTTACGGAGCCTCTTCAGATTAGTTTTTTTCTCTTACAAAGTTAGGGTTCCTCTGTGTCTTTTTATGGCTGGCTAGCTCGTTTTAGTACTGAATAATAGACTCAAATTGAAGAAAGTAGGGAAAACCGCTAGACCATTCAAGTATGACCTAAATCAAATCCCTTATGATTATACAGTGGAAGTGAGAAATAGATTTAAGGGATAGATAGAGTGCCTGATGAACTATGGATGGAGGTTCGTGACATTGTACAGGAGACAGGGATCAAGACCATCCCCATGGAAAAGAAATGCAAAAAAGCAAAATGGCTGTCTGGGGAGGCCTTACAAATAGCTGTGAAAAGAAGAGAGGTGAAAAGCAAAGGAGAAAAGGGAAGATATAAGCATCTGAATGCAGAGTTCCAGAGAATAGTAAGAAGAGATAAGAAAGCCTTCTTAGGCGATCAATGCAAAGAAATAGAGAAAAAGAACAGAATGGGAAAGACTAGAGATCTCTTCAAGAAAATTAGAGATACCAAGGGAACACTTCATGCAAAGATGGGCTCGATAAAGGACAGAAATGATATGAACCTAACAGAAGCAGAAGATATTAAGAAGAGTGGCAAGAATACACGGAAGAACTGTACAAAAAAGATCTTCATGACCCAGATAATCATGATGGTGTGATCACTCCTTTAGAGCCAGACATCCTGGAATGTGAACTCAGGTGGGCCTTAGAAAGCATCACTACCAACAAAGCTAGTGGAGGTGATGGAATTCCATTGGAGCTGTTTCAAATCCTGAAAGATGATGCTGTGAAAGTGATGGCTGAAACGATATTCATACTTAAGTCCATAGATTTTGAAGTTAAACATACTAAAATATTGTTTGTTCCAGGCTTTACCCAATATGATTCCATCCACAATATACTTGCAATTATTATCTAACTTAACAATTGAACTTCTCCACTAAGTTCTCTTATTAGCAGAAAGAGAAGGGATAAAACTTAATCCACAAAGAAAAATACTGAGAAGTATTTCTATTTCGCCATATCAAACATATATAAAAAACAGATTTGGATGATGGCTTGTGCCAGGAATTTTAATAGATAGCGGATGACATTCCAAAATCTAGTCAGTTAAATCATAAGGCTATCAATTACTAACAGTGGTATTTTTTTAAGGGTTTTTAAGGCCTTAAACTACCAAACTGACATAATTGTTGTCATCTTTTTAAACTTTTTGTTTATCAAGTATGGCCAAGGGCACAGCAGGCTCAACTCTCTGTGCACCTCTAACATATCTCATAAATTATCACAATACTGCAGAACTTCTAGGCCCTTTAAATACCCTATTTTCATTTTCCGATTACTTTGTCTACTGGAGCTTTTACTGTTGTTATGTTTAAAGGCCTATTATCCGCTAACCATACTGGAGTGCCTGATCCTGAGATACACACATTATTGTATTCACTAATATACTTTTGAACACTTGCATATACCAGCCACCAAACTAAGCATTTCTGTCAGGTATAATTTTGTCTAAAAGTAATAGAAAACAGAAAACCCACCCACTGGCTTAAACAAATAGGTGATTATTTCTCTTATGTAGAAAGAAGTGTAGCATTAGGTGGTTTCCAGCGGCGGGTCAACTGCCCAGTAAGCACGCATATGGCTCTGTCAGCTGTCCTCTTGTGTTGGCAAGAAGACTGCACAGCCCAGCTACCACATCTGTCTCTGAATTCACCCTCTCGTCTCCTCACTAATTTCAGTCATGCTGCCCTCCACGTGCTGCTCAGTTAATATTCCTAAAATACTGATCATATCTCCTCTGTTATACTTGTTTCCAGTTCCATAGAAACAAATATACACTCTTCATCCTTGGTTTTACGACTATTTAAAATCTAGTTTTATACCATCTTCCATGCTTTTATCCCAATCCCATACATGTTCCAAATGTCTGTCCCATGTCTTTACATTGACTATCTGCTCAAACTTACTCTGTATCATTACCTTATAATATATTAAGAGCATGCTAATTACAGAATCCAAGACTAATGTATTTGTTTTCCATACCAAGATTTAATGTTCTCTTTTCTCATATATCCAAATATGAAAATCCCCAAGGCTCTATTCAAATCCTGTATTCTTCAGACAGCCCTTTTCAACCAGTCTAACATACTCTTTAATTTCTCAGTTCTCTGAATTCCTAAAGCTTCTTTTTATATGAATAGAAGAATAACTTCCTATTAGATGTAAATTATCTCAATTATTCATTGGCGTGTGGGACTACTGCAACGCTAAAGAAAACTAATCAGTCGTACTAACTGGACTCTCTAAATTCATGAATGCAAACTTTGGATAGGTGCCTTTTAAAATTTTTTTCATTGTGGTAAAATATACATAGCACAATATTAATAACTTTAGCAATTTAAAAGAGCATAATTTTGTATCATTAACTATATTCACAGTGCTGTGTAACCATCACCATTAAGTTTTCTACATCCTCAACAATCCTGTTTCCATTACAGAGCTGCCCCTTCTGCCACCGTCTCCACCTGGTAATCTCTACAGTACTCTCTTATATATTTGCCTATTCCAGATGCCTCATGTAAGTGGAACTATACAATATCTGTCCTTCTGAGTCTGGCGCCTTTCACAAAGAATGAGGGTGTCTCAAAGTCAACATATCAAAATTTCATTCCCTTATATGGCTGAACAATATTCAGTTGTACACATGTAACACACTCTGAGGAAAACAACAGAATGGGAAAGACTAGGGATCTCTTCAAGAAAATTAGAGACACCAAGGGAACATTTTATGCAAAGATGTGCTCGATAAAGGACAGAAATGGTATACACCTAACAGAAGCAGAAGATATTAAGAAGAGGTGGCAAGAATACACAGAAGAACTGTACAAAAAAGATCTTCATGAACCAGATAATCATGATGATGTGATCACTCATCTAGAGCCAGACATCTTGGAATGTGAAGTCAAGTGGGCCTTAGAAGGCATCATTACAAATAAAGCTAGTGGAGGTGATGGAATTCCAGTGGAGCTGTTTCAAATCCTGAAAGATGATGCTGTCAAAGTGCTGCACTTAATATGCCAACAATTTGGAAAACTCAGCAGTGGCCACTGGACTGGAAAAGGTCCGTTTTCATTCCAATCCAACAGAAAGGCAATGCCAAACAATGCTCACACTACCGCACAATTGCACTCATCTCACATGCTAGTAAGGGAATTCTCAAAATTCTACAAGCCAGGCTTCAGCAATACGTGGACTATGAACTCCATGATGGTCAAGCTGGTTTTAGAAAAGGCAGAGGAACCACAGATCAAATTGCCAACATCCACTTGATCATGGAAAAAGCAAGAGAGTTCCAGAAAAACATCTATTTCTGCTTTATTGACTATGCCAAAGCCTTTGACTGTGTAGATCACAATCAATTGTGGAAAATTCTGAAAGAGATGGGAATACCAGACCACCTGACCTGCCTCTTGAGAAATCTGTATGCAGGTCAGGAAGCAACAGTTAGAACTGGACATGGAACAACAGACTGGTTCCAAATAGGAAAAGGAGTACATCAAGGCTGTATATTGTCACTATCCTTATTTAATTTATATGCAAGAGTACATCATGAGAAATGCTGGATGAAAGAGATGGGAATACCAGACCACCTGACCTGCCTCTTGAGAAATCTGTATGCAGGTCAGGAAGCAACAGTTAGAACTGGACATGGAACAACAGACTGGTTCCAAATAGGAAAAGGAGTACGTCGAGGTTGTATATTGTCATCCTGCTCATTTAATTTCTATTTAGAGTACCTCATGAGAAATGTTGGACTGGAGGAAACACAAGCTGGAATCAAGATTGCTGGGAGATATATCAGTCACCTCAGATATGCAGATGACACCACCCTTATGGAAGAAAGTGAAGAGGAACTCAAAAGCCTCTTGATGAAAGTAAAAGAGGAGAGTGAAAAAGTTGGCTTAAAGCTCAACATTCAGAAAACGAAGATCATGGCATCTGGTCCCATCACTTCATGGGAAATAGATGGGGAAACAGTGGAAACAGTGTCAGACTTTATTTTGGGGGCTCCAAAATGACTGTAGATGGTGACTGCAGCCATGAAATTAAAAGACACTTATTCCTTGGAAGGAAAGTTATGACCAACCTAGATAGTATATTCAAAAGCAGAGACATTACTTTGCTGACTAATGTCCATCTAGTCAAGGCTATGGTTTTTCCTGTGGTCATGTATGGATGTGAGAGCTGGACTGTGAAGACTGAGCACCAAAGAATTGATGCTTTTGAACTGTGGTGTTGTAGAAGACTCTTGAGAGTCCCTTGAATTGCAAGGAGATCCAATCAGTCCATTCTGAAGTAGATCAACCCTGGGATTTCTTTGGAAGGAATGATGCTAAAGCTGAAACTGCAGTACTTTGGCCACCTCATGCGAAGAGCTGACTCATTGAATAAGACTCTGATGCTGGGAGGGATTGGGGGCAGGAGGAGAAGGGGATGACAGAGGATGAGATGGCTGGATGGCATCACGGACTTGAAGAATGTGAGTCTGAGTGAACTCCGGGAGTTGGTGATGGACAGGGAGGCCTGGCGTGCTACAATTAATGGGGTCGCAAAGAGTTGGACAAGACTGAGTGACTGAACTGACCTGAACTGAATATTCCATTGTATGAATGTACCACAGTTTACTTATCCATTCACCAACTGAAGGACACCTTCATTGCTTCTGAGTTTTGGCAATTATGAATAAAGCTGCCATAAACATCTGTGTGGAGGCTTTTGTGTAGACATAAATTTACGACTCCTTTAGTTATATAGCAAAGAGCACAGCTGCTGTATCATGTGGTAAGAATACATTTAGTTTTGTGATAAATTTCCAAACTGTCTTCCAAAGTGGCCAAGTCATTTTGCATTCCCACCAGCAATGAATGAGAGTTCCTGCTGCCCCAAATCCTCACCAGCATTTAGTGTTATCACTGTTCTGGAGCTGGCCATTCTAACAGGTAGATAGTGATAATTCACTACCGTCTTTTTTTTTTTTTTTTTTTTTGAGTATAAATGCTTTATAATTTGTGTTAGTTTCTGCTGTACAGTGAAGTGAGTCAGCCATGTGCATATATATATCCCTGCCCTCTTGGATCTCCCTCTGTCACAGAGAATAAAGTCAGAAAAAGAAAAACAAGTATCATATATTGATGCATATATGTGGAATGTAGAAAAATGGTACAGGTGTACCTATCTCCAGTGCAGAAATAAAGACTTAGACATAGAGAATGGACATGTGGGACACAGTCACTGTTGTCTTGATTTGCAGTTCCTTGATGATATATGATGTGGAGCACCTTTACATATACTTCTTTATCATCTATGTGTCTTCTTTGGAGGGAGCATATTATTTTCTGTTTCTATTATTTATACAAGTGATTTATTTACACAGATCTAACCACTGACATCCTCCATCCCTATGAGTAAACCCACAGGCACCAAATGAGCGAACTGCCAGAGGAATGATCCTATCTTGTAACAGAAGGACTACCAGCCTCTCAGCATGGGACTCAAGCTTCAACATTAGCACCAATACTGGCACCCCTGAATCAGTTATTTGATACCAAATTGAAAAAGCAATAGACAGCTAGGCAGTAGAATTGTGAGTGTGGCAAGATACTCCATGTTACAGGGAAAATACTTAGGGTTTTCTCCACCCTAGACTTGCCACACTATGCAACCAAAGAAACTCAATGCACCAGCATGAAGCCACAGCGCCCCAGGCCCACAGCAGGGAACGGCAGCTATGGCGGGGGCCCTTGACCAGGTGGAAGGTGAAAGGTGCTATTTGGGCCCAGCCCTGAGCCAAGGCATGGCTTAGTGAGAGCAGGTCTTATGTGTAATGGGTCTTGCAGGTCTTGCAGCCCACCTCTGCAAGCTCTGACTGGAGGGAAAAACCTTGCTGTCCCCTCCTGGCCCTGCCAGAGACATCTGGCCATTCCTACTCCTAGTTGTTAAAAGCAGAAGTTTTCAAAGCAGTAGTGCCAGCACCAACTCCATCACCAACTACAGGCTGTGTTCACCAACTATAGGGGAGGAAGGCCCTCATCTTCCTGACCCTTCATCTTTGAATGACCTACTCAAGGCGCAAAGTCCCACTAGGAGCACCCAGTTGGCTGGATGGCCCTAAGCCCTGTGCTCAGCTCTGGCTGCTAAGACAATGAGAGTGCCAATATCATCCTTTTCTTTCTTTCTTTTTCTTTCCTTCTTTCTTTCTTTCCTTCTTTCTCTCCTTTCTTTCTTTCTTTGTGAAAAGTGGACTCTCCCTCTTGCCAATGGAGCATTCCCCCAAAATTAGGAAATGGGCTCAGAACGGGGCAGACTATAAAGGACAAACATGTTGACCACATCTTCTTTTTCTTCCTTGAAAGTACCAGTTCTGTCCCTTCTTCAAGCCCTTTGCTCTTGAAACCCCCCCTGCCCCGCCAGTTCCTCTTCCCCATTAAAATGTGGCAGGTTCCTCCTCACACTCCAGGTTTCAGCTCCACTGAGCATATCGATCACCCACCCTTCAGCGCTTCTCCCTTTCCTTCCCAACCCTCACCCCTCTGTGGAGATGGCCCTGAACACCCTGCTTCCCCAGGCTGCGTCCTGTTTGCTCCACTGGGATGTCATCCATGAGGACAGAGATGCGGGCTAGCCCCTGCTCAGTCCTTCCTGCAGTGTAGACCCCATGACTAGGACAATAAGTGCTTGGGAAGAACAAGCAGAATTAAGCGCCTCAAAACTCTGATATTCTTTTCTTTTTTAAAAGATTTTTTATGTGGGTTGTTTTTAAAGTCTTTGTCGAATTTATTGCAGTATTGTTTCTGGTTTTTGTTGTTTTGTTTTTTTTTGGCTATGAGGCACGTGGGGTCTTAGCCCCCAAACCAGGGACTGAATCCACACCCCGTGCGTTGGAAGGTGAAGTCTTAACCGCTGGACTGCCAGGGACTATGCTTTCACCCCCATTTAGTACACATATATCTGCCTCCATTTTTTGGCACCTACACTCTGGTTTAACACCCTGTCTTAACATCTGGGCTCCAGCCACCAGATGGATATTCCAGCTGTTTTCTTGGGCTTCTCCATCCATTATTCCTTTGCATGATCCCTACTCCAGCCACCAGCCCCAACCTTTGCAAGCATTTCAGTCTCATCTCACTTTTGAGAGGTGGGGAATGGGGTGAGGAGGAAGGAAAAGGGGGCATTTGAGGAGGGGGGAATTTTTCCCTCTACCTCCTTGGTTTTCTGTGACTAGCCCAATAGAAAAATTGAAACCAGACAATGAACAGGAGAAAAAGAAATTTAATTCACATGTACAGAGGTCTCATAGGAATAGGACTTAAGAAGTGGCCCAAACAGGCAGCTTTCATACCTTTTAGAGTAAGAAACAATAAATTTGTGAAGAATGGATGGAACAAAGAAATATGGGCTTTGAGTGGGTTAATTAGTGAAGAATCTAAGAACAGCGCTTGGGCTTGGGGTAGTCGATTAAAGAGGAATTCTCTGCCCAGTCTCCCTACCTCTGGTGATAAAGGCATCCCTCCACCAACAGATGCAAGGACTGCACCTTTCAGAGGTGTATTATTTCCTGCCTTCAGGGAGACTGAGAGGAGGGTCAGAGTGTCTCTCTTGCTTCAGCCATTTCTCAAGTGACTTTATTCAAAATAATCAGTACATACTTGAGGCACATTTGGGGGTGGCATGCTCTGGACCCCAAAAGTGACTAGCTTCGAGAAAAGGACACACTGATGAGTAGGACAGTTCAGTTGATTCACAGGGGATGGAGATATGAGAAAGCACTGGACGTTTCTTGGGGGTTGCAGCAGGACCCTTTAAGAAGGACGAGGCGGAGAACAGTGAATGGGGATAAAGGGATTCTAGAAATCATTCTTCCTTTTGGAGTTTATTCCCAGGGTGGATAGCTGGGGTTTGGAATTCAAAACAATGCAGTAAGTATTTTTAAGCTTGTTTACTTAAAATCAGCATGGTGTGGGCCACCGCAAGGGTCTGAATGCAAAGACAAAAGCAATACCCTCTAGAGTCCCCTCAAGGCTCTCCATCACAGCGTCTCCTGCGGGAACTCAGGGCAAGCAGCTCTGTGTGTTTATGCTGCACCAAAGTGTTCCAAACATGTGGGCTAAAGTTAATGTAATGGAGGAAAAAAACATCACAACATGACATGCCCTTTCTTGCCTGTGGCTAAAATAATAATAGCTCAGATTCATCGAGCCCTTAAAGAGCATTGATCTAACACTTTTCATGCATCATTTCATCAAATTCTCATAGGCCATTTGAGGTCTTATTGTTATTAGCAGTGTTTACAGGATGAGGAGACTAAAGTCTGGGCACGTTCCGAAGTTCGCACAGCTGGCAGTGGGTGAAACTGAGGTAGTTCCTCTTCAGTGGCCTCAGGTCCAATACCTGCCAGTATTTCTCCACATCTCTGTCTCTTTTTCTCAAAATCATGCTGATTCTGAGGCTCTGCTCATATAAGACTTCCTTAATGAAGTCAGAACTGACCTCTCTTTTCTCTGTCCTTCTAAACCAATTCCTTTCTACCACTGTTGAGCCTAGAGCTAATGCTGCCTTTTATGACAATTCGTTAGCTTACCGAGTAGTTAGATATGCAAGAGGCTTACCGTCATGGATTCAAGTCCAGCTCCATCCAGTACAAACTATGTGGCCATTACTTACAAGCTGTCCTAGGAAAATGCGCTAACGGGCACCTTGGAAGATGCACATCTCCCAGGAAGCCTAGATCTGTTTTCTAATTGTCCACATGCTGCCATAGTCAGGCATGTCTCCAACCAAGTAAGCATGGAGTAAACTGGAGGGAGGGGCACTGGAAAAGCCAGGCTTGCCATGGCCTGCTCTATACTTGGAAGTTTCACCTCAATCATTGAGCAGATGCTTCACGCAAGCTGGCTGGAGATGCATTTTAAGTGAAACCTCTTTTTATATGTATTTGGATGAGATGAGAACTTTAATTACAAGATTTAAAGCCAATTTAAAAAGATCAAGCCATATCCTAACCTGTAGGAAAAGCAGTTTGACACAGAGAGAAGCAGAATGAACACAGAAAAAGAGGAAGGAATCAATCAGACCATCATGAATGGGATGCAAGACACGTGTTTGAGAGATTGATGACCAGCACCTGTGAACAGTCCCAGCTGTGAGGCGAAGCATCTTCACATTTATTCTCTCTCAAGATCAAGTTTGCTATAGTTTGCATTTTTTTCCTATTAGCTCTGAAATCTTAAAAGAATTGTGCCCTAATCTGTCTCGCAACAACTTTTCTATTTATCCCAACTGAAGAAGAGGATCGTGTTTCCAGCTTACGTGGAATTTATGCATTTCAAAAACTATGCTTATGTTCCGCTCCTGTTCTTCAGCTTTTTTTTTTTTGAAGCGAATTCTCACGGCAGGAGTACAAGCTATGCTGTATTCTTGCCTCTCTCCTTTATACCTTTTGCCCAAAATGCAAGGTCAAGAGGCAGCATTTAGAGACACCATCCCACACAGTCTATTTTGGGGCTCTCTTCCCTGATGATAGATCGTTTCAGTCACAACTCAGAGACATTCACCTGGTACCCTTGATAAGGTGTACAGGAAAAGTCACAGGAGCTGAGAAGCCACCCCTTGTACGTGATCCCAAGATCTCCAGCTATTCTTTATCTCAAAGGAGACTGATGAGAACCAGCTTCTTCAAATGCAAATAAGACCTTCCCTTTGTCAATGTGGTAAAATGCTTCTCTGTAAGCACGGGGTATTCTGACTTCCCGCAATCTCCACCCCCACTCCCACCCCACCTCACTGCGAAGGGCAAAACAAAGAGGGAAGAACTTCAATGGTAATATAGAGGGATTTAGGCTGTGTGCTGGATAAATTTTTGGTGAGCCAATGCCATTTAACCAGCTGGGGACTGAGTCAAAGCAGAGGTCAGATAGGGGCTCTTCCAGGGTCAGAATGGCACCCACCACATTCAGCTGAGACAAAGTCCATGTTGGTTGCCAAGAATCTTCTGGCTGGTAGCCAAAGTTAAGAGTTTCAGTGACTGAAGGAGAAAACATGGGGAGCAGAGGGTGGGTAGGTGGGTGGGAGGAGACACACTAGCCCTCCCTCTGCAGACCCCTGTTCCATCCCTTTTCCTCTTCCCTCCACATCCATTGCTCCTGGGAACACCAATTCGGGATAAGAGCATTTTGAAATTCCAAGGGAAAATCTTAGGGAGGAGAATGGATTGAAAATACAATCCCACAACGTTCCAGCTAAAGAGAAACTTTGGAGAAGAGAAATGTCCATGAAGATTTTAAGTCATCTGCCTTGGAAGATGCATCTGCCTTGCATACAGAAACAGCAATGGGTCTTGAATGTAGCACACCTCAGACATGTCTAGCAGGCTTGATAAACAGAGACTGCAGGACTGCATCCCAGAGTTTCTGATTCCACGGTGCAGGTGAGGCCCTAGTTCTACCTAGTTCCTCGGCAATGTTGCTGCTTTGGCCTGATTCTGATATCAACTATTTAGCAAAATCTATTAGGCCACTGCTGCTGTTGTGAGAACAGAGCCTCCAGGGAAACCCCAAAGTGTAATGAGGTCTGGACCCAGAGAACACACAAATAGCACTGTGGGCAGCCGACCTCAGGGTGTGCCCCACTAAGGCAATTAAGAGATTGTTCCTCTCATTAAAGGCAGCTTGCAAAGTCAGAATAGAAGCCACCGGCTACTCCTGCATGCAGAGAGCTCCTCCCAAGACTTTCCTCTATTTCCCTCCATCCCTCCCTCCCTCTCTTTCATGCTTCCAGGCTCACAATACCAAGAAGCAACAGAACAGATTCATGAAATCAATCACACAGGTGAACCGACCATCAGGGCCACCATCCAAATCAGAGGGCTTGATTTTCTAAATCCAAATTAAATCACCTCACACATTTCTTAAGGTGGAAGTTGCTATAGAGACAGAACGTTGCTGAAGTTGATCCTGAGAGTGTCAGAGGGTCGTACTCACTGCTTCATCCTCTGAGCCCCAGAGAGAGGAGGCAAGCCACTGGAAGAACCTGGCAGGATGATCTCCCTGGGCGATGTAATGAAAGCTGAAGGGGCAGGACGGTTTTATAAGACTTTTGATTAAATGCGGTGGTGCTAAACAGAATGAGGCACTTTTATAAGCAAAGGCATTGATGAGTAAGAACTGCCTTTTCTGAATTTAGCTCCTGAAAAAAAAAAAAAAAAACCTATCTTGGATTTTCTAAGCTGCTATATTGAAGCAAATTCCCATACACCTACCGTGGCATGTGATCCTCATGAGATGCTGCCCTTTATTCTGTCTTGCACCAATAAGTGATTCTTCCACACCAAGAATTTGTCAGAGGACAAAGGGGAAATAGCTCGAGTTATCTGTGGGACTGTTTGTGGTGATAGAATTTACGAGTCAATGCCCTGTTCCCTGCTACAAGTTGCCTGTGAGACCCAGTCTGTTTTTTAAACTGTTTCTTTAGGTCAATTTCATTTTGTTAAGGTCTTTATTTTCAGCCATCAGTAATGGTTGCAATGGAAGAGACCAGTTGTACATCTGATTTAATTTGGTTATTTGAAGCAATAGTCCTCTACCTGGCTCACAATGGAATCATCTAGAGAGTCTTAAAAGAAATACTGATGCCTGGATCGCACTTCCAGAGGTTCTGATTTAATTGGTCTGGGGTATGTCTTGGGCATGGGGAGTTTTTAAATCTCTCCAGGTGGTTTTAATGTGCAGTCAAGGTTAAAATCCAATGGCATAGAGCAATGGTTCTTGAATTTAGCACACCTCAGACATGCCTAGCAGGCTTGATAACACACAGACTGCAGGATTGCATCCGAGTTTCTGATTCAATGGTGTAGGCGAGGCCCCAGTTCTAACTAGTTTCTCGGCAACATTGTTACTCTGGCCTGATTATCACCATTTGAGAACCACTTATAACATTAGTGCAAACACTTTTCCCATCACGTTGATCTGGCTCCAACGAGATGCCTCGAGAAGCCAACACCCAATCAGACAACATCCAGTGGAAAGAGAATATTTCTGTCGTGCAGACTCCAAAGTTCTTAGTTCTGAGCCTCATTCTTATGTATTTCAAGAGAGTACCAGACTTTGGCAATGAGCCTGGAACTAGGTCTAGACCAAGTGGAACTGGGTCTAGTTTCATCTGTAGTTTCTGGTGTCGCTTCTCTCATTTAACTGTCCTGCTAACCCCTGGGAGGCACTTGACTGACTCTACCTGTTCTCCAGGTTCATGGAGAGGGTTAACTCTAACTCAAGACCCAGGCAGAAAGCCCCTCTAGACTCTACAACCTTGTATCTTGAGTGTGTATGTGTGGCCATTTATGAAATTACTGTGTCTCTGGGGCCCAAGAAGAGGGCAATTCTAGAACCTGTCAGACTGGCAAGAATATCACCAAATAGAGAGTACCCCATGGGCTGCCCAGATCTGCCGGTGCAGTGGAAGAGGCAAGATGAGCCATGGTCCCCACTGATCATGTTCAAGATGCTCTGCGAAGCATCCAGAAGCAGGTCTGATGCTTTAGGTTACCCAGGAATAAACCCTAAGAGATAGAGGCCCTGGTGAGGAATTCCTGCATTCCTATACATTTCTTGTACTCTGGACATTTCAAACAACTGATTTATAAAAATCTAAAGCATATGATTTTTAACTTTGCCTTTTCCCGAGCCGAGGAAGGTAGCCCTGCCAGCCGCATGTACATGAGACAAGAGCAGCCCTTCCATTAATATTCTTCTTCCTGAACGATAACCATAAAACACTTGCAAACCATACCTGTGGAATCTCACTGACCTACTTAGAAAGGCAAGGGAGATGATTTATTTGATGCGAATCCTGTTGTACATTTAGAAAAGGAAGCAAAGGCACAGAGTGATCACAAGATTTAGTGCTAGAGCTCAGGCAGAAGTTCCTGGTTCCGCTCCAGGCTGAGAGGGAGAGGAGTTGAGGGGAGGAATCTCAAGGGACTGCCTCGGAGGCCAGAGAGAGGCAGACATGTGAAGCCCTTTCCCCACGCTAGCCTGAGACCTCTCTTTAGGCCTATGTATACCCCATGCTGGGGCTTCCCTGATAGCTCAGTTGGTAAAGAATCCACCTGCAATGCAGGAGACCCTGGTTCAATTCCTGGGTCGGGAAGATCCCCTGGAGAAGGGATAGGCTACCCACTCCAGTATTCTTGGGCTTCCCTTGTAGCTCAGCTGATAAAGAATCCACCTGCAATGCGGGAGACCTGGGTTTGATCGCTGGGTTGGGAAGATCCCCTGGAGAAGGGAAAGGCTACCCGCTCCAGTATTCTGGCCTGGAGAATTCCAGGGACTATACAGTCCATGGGGCTGCAAAGAGTCGGACACGACTGAGCGACGTTCACTTTCATTTCACTTTTCACTTTCATACTCCATGCTTCTAAGATGTATTTCAAAAAATTTTGATGGAACATCCAAAACCCCATACTGCATGTCACCTCCCCAGAGGCCATGTTCTGAAGACAGGGGGTATTGAAGGAGCACCTCTAAGACAGTGTCCCATGGGCCCGATTTCATTTGAAAAAGCTGACGATTCAAACATCAGTATACATTAGATTCCCCTGCAGGTTTGTTAGAACCCAGGCTGCCAGGTCTTATCCGCCAGGTTTCTGATTCAGTAGGGCTAGCGTAGAGCCTAGGAATCTGCATTTCTAACAAGACCCAGGCAATCCTGCTGCTGCTGCTGCTGCTGCTGCTGTGGGTCTGGGGACCACACTGAAAACTGCTATACCAAGACAGAGGTCCTCAGCCCTGGCTGTGTATCTGAATCACCCAAGAGTCTTTTAACAAGTGTAAATATCAGGGTCACCCAGACCAACTAAATCAGCCTTTCTGCAGGTGAAGTCTGAATATTCATATTTTTAAAGTGGTACCCAGGAGCAGCCAAGGTTGAGAACCTCTGCTTTAAGGAAAACCCTGTGTAGAAGAACGAGGTACCCAAACCCTAGGTCAGAAGGTCTCAAAATGCAGTCCTGAATCCTCAGTATCACCATCAGCATCACCTCACACCTTGTTAGCACGACAGATGCTTAGATCCTTAGACCTACGGAATCAGAAACCCTGAAAGTAGGGCCCAGAGATCTGTTCTAACAAACTCTAGGGAAATCTGGGCTTCTCAGGTGGCTCAGTAGTAAAGAATCTGCCTCCAATGCAGGAGATATGGGTTCAATCCCTGGGTCAGGAAGGTCCCCTGGAGAAGGAAATGGCAATCGCCTCCAGGATTCTTGCCTAGTAAGTTCCATGGAGACTGGCAGCTACAGTCCACATGGTGACAAAAGAGTTAGGCACTACATAGTGAATAAAAACAACCACCAGGGAAATCTGGGGTTTGGTAAAGTGTGAGAAACTGCTATTCTAAGTCCTTGGCGTCCACACCAGATAACCCCTAGAAGGTGGACTGGAGAGCAGTAACTGAGGCAGGGCCCACAGCCGGCCACAGGCACCAGCTGCTCAGAGACTGGCTGAGCTGGAGGAGGGACAAGAAAGGAGACCATTCATCAGGCTGTCAGTGAGGTGCCCTGGCACGCTGTTACCATCCTTTCAGGGACATCTGGCTGCTAAGTTCTGCAAGTGACTTTGCAATGGGGCTCACCCTTAAACACGCAGATGCCAGTCTAGCTTCAGGCAAAATTGAGGAGGAGCTAAAACCAAGCCTGATCTTCCCTCTCTGCCTTTCCTGACCCCGCCCATGTTTCATCCACTGCCACTAATTCTTCAAGGAGGTTTCTGCCGTGGCCTTTGCTGCTATTAAGTAACAGCTCAAAGTGACTAATTACACTTAAAAGTGTCATGACCTTTCAAGGGTATACTCATTCCAACAAGGACAATGGGATGAACTACACTAAACACTTCAAAGATGGAGCGCTGGGTTCTTGACTCCTCTCCAGTAAGGAAACGGATCATCTCATTCAGATGTTTACCTCCTGAGTTCATCTCTGTCCCCTCTTGTCTTCTGTACACTAAATCTAAGCAGTATGGTACACTAGTGGAAGCTGCTTTGTGGCTGTGGAATCCAGGCTTGCCTTGTGCATTCCTTCAGCTAATGGGATGTTAGAAACCATAATGCAGAGACTTGAATAGCCCCAGAGCATTTGGGCTTGCTTTCTTGCTGAGACTACCATGTAAACGAGTCCAAGCTGGTGGTTTCCCCACGTGGAGGGGACCAATCACTCTAGCTGTGAGTGAGCTGTCCTAAATCACCCAGTCAGCTAATTTATCAAATGACCACGAAAGAGCACACCCAGAGGAGTCAGCCTGGTCCAGATAGAAGAACCACCCAAGTGAGCCCCAAAATGGTGAACTAAAGAAACTGCTGTTCAGAACCACTAATATTTGGGTTGCTTCGTATGCAGCAAAAGCTAAAAACAGACACTAGAATTGTCTTCACTGCATCTAAAGATTACCTGAAAAGAGAAACCATCTCAGAAGTGCGTCCGCTTCTGCAGTGCCTTCCCTGACCACCGCCCCCCATATACCCTCCATTGCTAACTTGCTGACCCCTTGTATGTTTTCCTGTAGGATAAGTGTCTGTGTCTGCCTAATGCTCACCACTATAATTTCCACTTCTGCTTCTCTGCCTGCCCTTGACCCTTGATCTTAGGGCCAGCAACCCTGTCCCAGTTGCCTTTGTATTTCAAGCTCCTAATGCATTTCTTTGCATTATGCTGAACTGAACAAAATGGGATACTTGATTAAGGGGGAGTGAGGGGAAGAAAGTTGCCAGCAATGGTTTGCTTTTCTCACAGGCTGAAGCATCAAACCTTCCCACAGGACAACCCACACCCATCAAGCTCCCAAACTGATGTTTATCTGGCTCAAGACCCTTCAGAACATGGAAATCTTTGTCTTATGAGCCAGGGACTACTTGCCTCCTTAACTTTATGAGAGTTTGTATGAAAAAAAATTTTTTATTCAAATATCCCAAAGATGTCGTTTGCATTATTTTCCTCATTTTACCACCCATGATGGGATAGGAAGAGATTCTATTAACCCATAATAACAGCACATATCCAAGATGACTAATCACTCCTTTCTCCAAACACCTGTTTCCCTCAGTCATAGGGGAAATCTGGAAATAACTAATGATTAAAAAAAAATTCTTGCTTATCCAGTTGACATTAGGGCCCAGTGTTATGTTCTGAGCTATATATGCATCACTTTGCCCATTCCTCACGACTTTTTTTTTTTTTTAACTTTTGGGTCACACCCCACAGCATGTGAAGTCTTAGTTCCCTGGCCAGGGACTGAACCAGCACCCCTGGAACTCCATTGGAAAATGGAGTCTTAAGCACTAGACCACTGAGGAAGTCCTCCATTCCTTACAACTCTTGAACTTATTATGATATCCATTTAACAGATGAAGGTTAGGCTCAGAGATGACAAGACTGATGCCCAGGTAGACGACCCATATTTTTCTGATTCTGAAATGATATTGTGAACATCACAATGATGCTGAAATGCATGCTATCTATGCTGCATAGCCAGCTTTCTGATGCCTCATTTCTCTCACCCACCCATGGAGCCGACTCACTTTGTAGAGGAGAAACCATCTCAGGAGTGTTGCTTTGCCAGAGGTGCACCCCTCACCGTGCTCCCAGCAAAGGAAGGTAACAGTCCCTGATCAGGTAAGCTTGCATCCTGGTGTGGCCTGTTACGAAGAATGCGCTGCCTGAAGTGGCCTTGGCAAGGCTGCCACCTGAGTACATCGTTAGCAGAAAGGGTCGATGGGCAGTGTCAGGCAGGCAAACAGGGACAGCAAAGAAGAAGATTAAAATAATTACAGCTCTAATTGAGCAGCTCTGCTCAAGAGGAGATTAAAAGGAGAAAGGCATATTGAAGAAGGCACTCGCTGTCCTCCCCAGGCCGTATTCCATCTGCCGCTGTAGCTGGACCGCCTTCCCTCCCTCCTGGCCCTCATTCAGTCCAGCAGCCCCCACCGCAAAGCCCTGGCCACAGCCCCGAGGAAAGGCATTCTTCATGGAAGGCATCAGGTCAGGAGAGCTGCTTCCACAAACAGCAGGGAGGACGCAGCTCTGAGGAGTAGCTGGTGGCCTCCCGTTGGCAGCCCCTGGCTTCGGGTTGCCAACAGCGCATGGATAGCAGAGAAGGAGGTGCCAGGACTCAGGGCAGCCCAGGGCAGGGGACTGGAGCGGCAAAGACAAGCCAGTGCCTTGTCTTCCGATAACCAGTAGATGCAGCCGGACCCCAAGAGCATCAGCCCTGGTCTCAGCTCAGCATCCTTCCTGCTCAGCTGCTTCTGGCTTCTCGTCGTGTGGGAGCAGGGCCAGGGAGCCGTTTTGCCTCCTCCCTGGCACTCTTCCGGGGGCACTGGAGAAGACGGGCAAGAGCAGGGACTGGGGCCAGGGAGGAAATGAGAGGGCACATTAGGAGTGAGCAGCAGCAGCCCCAGCATTTGCCAAGTCCATCTGTTTGCAGAAGACACGAGAAGGTCAAGAGCACCAGATGGGAGCACGGAGCAGGAAAAACCTTCTGGCTGCCTTTCCCACATGGATGGCAGGCAGTCTTACCTAGAGGAAGGCTGGTTGGATGGAATCCTCACACCTGACATCTGGGCTCACTTCTTACCTGTGATGTGATGCAAAAGAGGACCAGAAACCTCAAGGCTCACCTTCTGTTACAGAAACTGCAGCAGGAATCTGTGCAGGGCTCCAAAGAGGGAGTAGCGGGTCGGGAGGTCAGGGGACGGTGATCATTCATCCCCTCCAAGGACCACGGAAACTGAGGAAAACCAAAATACTCCTCCCCCTCACTGCCAAGGTTAAGCCAGTGCTTCTGAAACGGAAATGTTCATGCCAATCAAGTGGATCTTAAAATGTGGATTATGACTCAGATGAGATTCTGAGATTCTGCATTTCAACCAGTTCTCAGGTGATGCTGACCCTCCTGGCCCATGGATCACTGTTTGAGTAGCAAAAATCCAGGCTTTTTAAGGGATTTCCCTGGTGGTTCAGTCAGTAAAGGATCCACCTGCAATTCAGGAGACCCGGGTTCAATCCCTAGGTTGGGAAAATCCCCCCTGGAAAAGGAAATGGTAACCCACTCCAGTATTCTTACCTGGGAAATCCCATGGACAGAGGAACCTGGTGAGCTATAGCCCGTGGGGTTGCCAGCGTCAGACATGACTTAGTAACTAAACAACCACTAACACTGGTGGTCCAGTGGATTAGACGTGTGCTCCTAATACAGAGGGAATCCATTTGATTCCTGGTGGGGGAACTAAGATCCCACACACTGCAAGGCACAACCTAATAAAGTTTTGCTTTTTTAATCTAAACTATTTTAGAAGCAGACACCTTGGTGGGATCAAATCATTCTTTTTTGTTAAACAAACAAACAAACAAAAAATATATATATATACATATACATGATGCGATGAAAATCCTGCTAGCTTTAAAGATGGAATGGGGCTATGAGCCAAGGAATGTGGGTGGGATTTAAAACCTCGAAAAGCAAAGCACTTCACTAATGCTGGCTTGGGACTGGAGATCACAGCTGGACATATGGCTATAGTGACCCTCCTGTCTCTTTCTCGCTTCTTTCCCTTCGACTGAACCGAGGATAGCTGCCCCTGTAGAGCAGAGGCACTGGGGCTTGTCCAGAGGTGCAGCAAAAGAAAACGCAACCACAGAGCTGGCCTGGCAGAAGCAGATCCTGTTTGGTCTGCTATATCCGTCAGCATAGGCAAGGTGATGCTGCAGTAACAAACAACCCACAGTCTCAGTGGCTTAAGGAACAGATGTGGCTTTATCACTAACATGAAGCCTGCTGTGGATATGGGTAACTCTGGAAAATTTCAGGATCTCAAGTTGGCTTACCTTCTGGCACTGCCACATCAGCCTGAGATCCTGTGCTTTCCATGACATGGGGGAGTGGGCTGGGATCCAAGCACTGGCTGTGGAATGCTTCCATGTAGAAGTGATATGCTCACATTTCTTTGGCCAAAGCAAGTCACAGAGGGAAGAGCAGATGAGGAAGAGGGAAGAATGAGCAGACTTGCACCTGGTGGGGGCCTGGAGGAGAGGTCCTCAGCTTGCAGTCCTCCATAACAGTTTGTTTTGAGGATGAATCATGGTTTTATAAGAGGTGCTTTTTATAAACTGATATTGTATTTTTACATTTTGCATGTTCTAATGTAATAGTCTCCTCTTGGGTGACCTAGGATAGTTTGTGTATTTGGGGTTTCTCATCTGCTTTTTTAATTAGGTTTTTAAAAAACTGTTTATTTGGCAGTGTTTTTTGCTTGTGCCAGGTGGCATGTGGGATGCTAGATACTCAGTCAGGGATTGAATTTATGCTCCCTGCACTGGAAGCACAGAGCCTTAACCACTGGACCACCGGAGAGGTCCTTTCTCATATGCTTTTATGTTCTAATCAGAGGTATCCAGGCCAAGAAACCAGGAAACCTGATTTTTGCTTCCAGCTCATCCTCTTCTCATTCGATGATATTAGATGACTGATTTATCTTGTTTTTTTCAGTGAGCTATAGCCCGTGGGGTTGCCAGCGTCAGACATGACTTAGTAACTAAACAACCACTAACACTGGTGGTCCAGTGGATTAGACGTGTGCTCCTAATACAGAGGGAATCCATTTGATTCCTGGTGGGGGAACTAAGATCCCACACACTGCAAGGCACAACCTAATAAAGTTTTGCTTTTTTAATCTAAACTATTTTAGAAGCAGACACCTTGGTGGGATCAAATCATTCTTTTTTGTTAAACAAACAAACAAACAAAAAATATATATATATACATATACATGATGCGATGAAAATCCTGCTAGCTTTAAAGATGGAATGGGGCTATGAGCCAAGGAATGTGGGTGGGATTTAAAACCTCGAAAAGCAAAGCACTTCACTAATGCTGGCTTGGGACTGGAGATCACAGCTGGACATATGGCTATAGTGACCCTCCTGTCTCTTTCTCGCTTCTTTCCCTTCGACTGAACCGAGGATAGCTGCCCCTGTAGAGCAGAGGCACTGGGGCTTGTCCAGAGGTGCAGCAAAAGAAAACGCAACCACAGAGCTGGCCTGGCAGAAGCAGATCCTGTTTGGTCTGCTATATCCGTCAGCATAGGCAAGGTGATGCTGCAGTAACAAACAACCCACAGTCTCAGTGGCTTAAGGAACAGATGTGGCTTTATCACTAACATGAAGCCTGCTGTGGATATGGGTAACTCTGGAAAATTTCAGGATCTCAAGTTGGCTTACCTTCTGGCACTGCCACATCAGCCTGAGATCCTGTGCTTTCCATGACATGGGGGAGTGGGCTGGGATCCAAGCACTGGCTGTGGAATGCTTCCATGTAGAAGTGATATGCTCACATTTCTTTGGCCAAAGCAAGTCACAGAGGGAAGAGCAGATGAGGAAGAGGGAAGAATGAGCAGACTTGCACCTGGTGGGGGCCTGGAGGAGAGGTCCTCAGCTTGCAGTCCTCCATAAAGTTTGTTTTGAGGATGAATCATGGTTTTATAAGAGGTGCTTTTTATAAACTGATATTGTATTTTTACATTTTGCATGTTCTAATGTAATAGTCTCCTCTTGGGTGACCTAGGATAGTTTGTGTATTTGGGGTTTCTCATCTGCTTTTTTAATTAGGTTTTTAAAAAACTGTTTATTTGGCAGTGTTTTTTGCTTGTGCCAGGTGGCATGTGGGATGCTAGATACTCAGTCAGGGATTGAATTTATGCTCCCTGCACTGGAAGCACAGAGCCTTAACCACTGGACCACCGGAGAGGTCCTTTCTCATATGCTTTTATGTTCTAATCAGAGGTATCCAGGCCAAGAAACCAGGAAACCTGATTTTTGCTTCCAGCTCATCCTCTTCTCATTCGATGATATTAGATGACTGATTTATCTTGTTTTTTTCTTTTTCTGTAAAACTGTACTAAATTGAAACCAGGGTTGTTATAAGGATCCAGTGATATAACAGATGGGATGTTAAAAGTGAAAATGTGCCAGGCTTTTGCTACATGCATAAGTCTGTCACAAGACATCTCTTTGGTCTTTTTCTCACCTTTTATATGAGAACACTAGACTGTCCTCAATTACTGTAAAAATAATTCTGGGTTTCCCAGGGATTAGCTCCTGAATCTTCTACAGTCGCTAGGCTTCAGCCCTGCCATCTTTTTCCTCTCTCCTTCCAGCTCAGGGAAGATGGATTGCAGCTCGGAGGCTGAATGCAGCAGACTGCTCATAACCCTGCCACAGCTGAAACTTTGATAGCTTATTTTAGGTCCTTTAAAAATGCCCAAGGTTGAAAAAAAAATAGAAAAATGTCTTGCTTCCAAGCCTTAATTTGATAAAGGATATTTCATAACAAAGCAAAACCATACCCAAGAGCCATCCACCATCATCCTTGATGGTAAAAGGATAAATGATTTCTCTTTGAGATGGGAACTCCTCAGAATAACTCTAATAAAAGATATCTACCCATGAAAGCATGAAATTTTATTGAGGGAAATTAAAGTATACCCAAAGACATGGGTTTGTAAGACAGTATTGTATAGATGTAAATTCTAGCTTTCTCTATAGATTTAATGCAATACCAAACGATATCCCAACTGTGTTTGTGTCAAAACTTAGAAACTGATTTAAAAATTATAAACAAATGAAAGAGCAAAGACCACAAAACGGTCTTGAACAAGAAGAATAAAGTTGGATGATTTACTTTCCCAGATAAAAAAAAATATATATATATATATGGAGTGTACAGTAAATTAGTAAACAAAAATAGTTAACTGGAGGGATGGGGCATAACAGATGTGGGAAGCTGACTCCCATGCATAAATGGGCACTTGATTCATGACAAAATTTGCAGAACAGAACAGTGAGAAAAGAATGGATTTATCATTAAATGGAACTGGATCAGCTGAATATCCACATGGAAGAAAATGAGGTCTATAAACAAAGTATTAATATCCATATGGAAATAGTGAAAATGATGTTATTATTGTCTAGTTGCTAAGTCATGTCTAACTCTTTTTGTGATCCCATGGGCTATATAGCCTGCCAGGCTCCTCCATCCATGGGATTTCACAGGCAAGAATACTGGAGCGGGTTGCCATTTCCTTCTCCAGGAAATATTTCTGACCCAGTGATCAAACCCAAGTCTCCTGCATTGGCAGGCAGAATCTTTACCACTGAGCCACCTGAGAAGCCCAAAACTGATGTATGAAATCAGTGTGCAAAAATCAATAAATGAATTACACATAGATTATAAATCCAAATCAGAAAAGTAATAAAGCTATTCAAAAACCCATAAAAGAACATTTTCCTAACCTTAGAGTAAGCCATGATTGTTTTAAGAGTATACAAAAAACACTAATCATAAGGGAAAAAATTGTTAAATTGACTGTTAAATTAAAATTAGGAACTTTGTTCATCAAAAGACTCCATTAAGAAAATGAAATAACATGTCACAGAGTGGAAGAAGATATTTTCAACACATTCAACCAAGGGGTTCATATTCAAGCTATGTAAAGAGCTCCTACAAATCATTAAGACAAAAAACTCAATAGAAAAATATCTGAGTAGTCAGTCAAGAAGGATCTCAAACAGCAGTTCAGTTCAATTCAGTCGCTTAGTCGTGTCTGACTCTTTGCGATCCCATGAATTGCAGCACGTCAGGCCTCCCTGTCCATCACCAACTCCCGGAGTTCACCCAAACACATGTCCATCGAGTCAGTGATGCCATCCAGCCATCTCATCCTCTGTCGTCCCCTTCTCCTCTTGCCCCCAATCCCTTCCAGCATCAGGGTCTTTTCCAATGAGTCAACTCTTCACATGAGGTGGCCAAAGTACTGGAGTTTCAGTTTTAGCATCATTCCTTACAATGAACACCCAGGACTGATCTCCTTTAGAATGGACTGGTTGGATCTCCTTGCAGTCCAAGGGACTCACAAGAGTCTTCTCCAACACCACAGTTCAAAAGCATCAGTTCTTCAGTGCTCAGCCTTCTTCACAGTCCAACTCTCACATCCATACATGACTACAGGAAAAACCATAGCCTTGACTAGACGGACCTTTGTTGGCAAAGTAATATCTCAGCTTTTTAATATCCTATCTAGGTTCATCATAACTTTCTTTCCAAGGAGTAAGCATCTTTTTAATTTCATGGCTGCAATCACCATCTACAGTGATTTTGGAGCCCCCCCAAAATAAAGTATATTTCCCATGAAGTGATGGGACTGGATGCCATGATCTTCGTTTTCTGAATGTCGAGCTTTAAGCCAACTTTTCCACTCTCCTCTTTCACTTTCATCAAGAGGCTTTTGAGTTCCTCTTCATTTTCTGCCATAAGGGTGGTGTCATCTACATACCTATCTGAGGTTATTGCAAAAGCAAACACCATATTCAATCTCACTAATCAGCAAGACACAGCAAACTGAAACCCCTAAACGATACCACTACACACACTCTAGTATGGTTAAAGTTTTGAAAACTAAAAATACCAAATGTTCAGAAAAATATGTAGAAATCAGAATCAGAGACAATGCAAACTGGTGCCCTCGCTTCAGAAGGCCAATAAAAGCATTCATAAAGTTGAACATATATCTACACCATGACCCAGATGTTGGTGTTTCTATGAGTGTTGAGGAAGCAACATGCACACAAGCATTACTCCCATGTTCTCAGGTCTTGAGTCTCACAGAAGCACACTGAGAGGAATCAGGATCAGGGATGATAAATCTGCTAGACCCATTCTTGTCATTGCCAGCAGGTTCCTTCTACCTATAATCCTAATAGATGGCAGTCACAAATAGAAGCCTCTTGATGCTATTTTTGAGGATAATAATGCTTCCAGCATTTGGAGCACCTTTCCTCTAAAGCTCTCCAAATGCTCCCCACTTTGTGCCTTCATGACCATTCACAGCACTTGGCACTTCAGGTATCTCACCAACAAGTAAGCACTTCGGAGAAGCCAACTTAGGGCAAAAATGATAAGGATTGTTGAACACAAACAGTACGTCCTCCTGGAACACTTGTCAAACATTGTCCCACCGGCAACAAAAATGTGCTTTCAAATACTCAACAAAATGAGTTCAACAGCAGACTTCAGTCTAATTGTGTCAGTAAGACATCAACCAAAACAGTGCTCTAGAGAGGAGAACCATCACGCTCCATTTCCACCATTTTTAGCAGCCTTGTAGTTCCTCCTCGGGACTCCTGCTGGGGCCTTCCAGTTCGCTCCAACACCAGAGCTATCCAATAGGACTCTTACTGATACTGGCAATATTCTATGCCTGTATATTCCAATATGGCAACCATGAGGACTGGAGACAGATGGCAGAGTAGAAGGACCTTGAGCTCACCTCCTCTCACAAACACACCAAAATCAAAGTAACTGCTGACCAACCATCAATTAAAAAACACAGGAACTACCAAAAAAAAGGTATTCTACATCAAAGACATAAAGAAGCCACAAGACGGCAGCCAGGAGTCCCACGTGACCAGTGATTGAAAAATCACTGAGACTCGTGACTGAGAAATCTTTAAAATTTAACTTCTAATTTAAATAGATACA
>SJYC01135548.1:0-16966 GCA_006408675.1 Madoqua kirkii
GGGCTCCAAAATCACTGCAGATGGTGACTGCAGCCATTAAATTAAAAGACGCTTACTCCTTGGAAGGAAAGTTATGACCAACATAGATAGCATATTCAAAAGCAGAGACATTACTTTGCCAACTAAAGTCCATCTAGTCGAGGCTATGGTTTTTCCAGTGGTCATGTATGGATGTGAGAGTTGGACTGTGAAGAAAGCTGAGTGCCAAAGAATTGATGCTTTTGAACTGTGGTGTTGAAGAAGACTTGGGACTGCAAGGAGATCCAACCAGTCCATTCTAAAGGAGATCAGCCCTGGATGTTCTTTGGAAGGAATGATGCTAAAGCTGAAACTCCAATACTTTGGCCACCTCATGCGAAGAGTTGACTCATTGGAAAAGACTTTGATGCTGGGAGGGATTGGGGGCAGGAGGAGAAGGGGACAACAGATAAGATGGCTGGATGGCATCACTGACTCGATGGACATGAGTCTGGTTGAACTCTGGGAGTTGGTAATGGACAAGGAGGCCTGGCATGCTGCGATTCATGGGGTCTCAAAGAGTCGCACACAACAGCGACTGAACTGAACTGAACTGAACTGATTGGAAGCCACAGTTCCCGCCCACCTTCAAAGGGAGATGACTATACAAAGGTGTGAATCCTAAAGTGCAGGAATCATGGCAGCATCTGAAAGTCTGTTCATCCCAGGGAACAATAATAGAAGTTCCAGCCTGGGGAACTAGGGACATCAAGAGGAAGTGATCAGATGTTAAGCCTCTGGAGAGCAAACGATCAACACATACTAGTATTAACTGAACTTCACCTTAAAGATGAACCTAAGGAAATAGATGTATATGCAGAGGTCTTAGAGTTTGTGTTGCAATCTTATATGTCACTTAATGTTCCTGCACATCCTGCAATGGAGCTTCACTGGACAGGAGAAGAAGCTGAGACTCTGAGTTAAGTAACGTTCCTAAGGTCACCAGCTGATAGATGATTAGGCCAGAACTGTTCTGCAGGACTTCTAATCCCAAAGTTGGAAAGGTGGAGGAATTGACAGTGACATTAGTAGAAAAGATGGAATAAAGACCTCCAAAAATCTCCTCTTTCATAAAAGCAATAAGAATACTGGCAAAAAATAAACTAAGAACTCTGAAAATTAAATTCTTACAACAATGTGGAGAATGTTTATTCAAGAAAAATGTCAAAATCTTGGTAAGAACAGAGAGTTTTGTGGTATTTTAACTTGTTTGCTCCCCATCTCCTCTCCCCAGCTCCATGGTAGCCTTGAAAACTAACAGCCACAAACTTCAAGGAAAGCCAGCAGCCTGGAAGTCCCTGCTAGGCAGCACTCCCCAGGCTGATGAACAAAATACGTGTGGTCATTGTCAGAATCTCAGCTTACCTTTTGGGGTGATCCTAAAATTCTTATGGAAATGCAACACTCAGAATAACTAAAGCAATTTTTTAAAAAGAACAAAGTTGAAAAATTCATACTTCCCAATTTCAAAACTTACTGCAAAGCTACGGGCTTCAAGACTGTGTGGTTCTAGCCGAAGGACAGACATACAGATCAATAGAATAGAAGTGAGATCCCAAAGATAATTCCTTATATTCATGATCAACTGATTTTCAACAGGGATGCCAAGGTGATTCATTGGGGAAAAACTAGTTTTTCAACAAAGTGAGACAAGTGAATATCTACATGCAAAAGAATGAAGTTGGATCTCTACACCATATAAAAGTATTAACGCAGAATGCATTAGAGACCCTAGTGTAAGAGCTAAATCTCTTAAGAAACCTTGACAATAGATCTTGTGACTTGGATCAGGCAATGGCTTCTTAGATATGACAAAGAAAAAGCACAAACAACAAAAGAAAAAAGATAAATTGAATGTATCAAAATTTTAAAAAACCTGTGCTAGGATACTATCAAGAAAGTAAAAGGACAACCTACAGAAATGGGAGAAAATAATTGTAAATCATATGTCTGAGAAGGGACTTGTATTCATAATATATAAAGAACTCAGGACTTCATCACACAAAAGCAAAGAACCCTTTTTTTTTTTTTTTAATGGGCCAAGGATTTGAATGGGCATTTATACAAGTGACCAACAAGTACAGGAAATGATGCTCAATATCACTAATCATTAGGGAAATGCAAACAAAAACCATAATGAGACACCACTTTGTACCCCCTAGGAGAGCTCTAAGAAAACAGATAATAACAAGAGTTAGAAAGAACATGGAGAAGTTTGGAACCCTCACACACTGCTATGGAACACCGTCTGGCAGTTCTTCAAATGATTAAAGATAGAGTTACCATCTAACCCCCAAATTCCACTCTTAGATATATACCCAAGAGAAATGAAAACATATGTCCATACAAAAACATGTACACAAATGTCTGTAGGCGTATCATTCATAATAGCCAAACAGTAGAAGCAATCCAAATGGCCATCAATTAACGAATGTGTAAACAAAACTTAGAATCTTCAAACAATGGAATATCGTGAATGAAGTACTGATACATGCAACAAAATCAATGACTTTTGAAAACCTATGGTAAATTAAAAAAGCCAGACCCAAAAAGCCACATACTGCGTCACTCCATTATATAAAACACCCAACATAGGCAAATTCATAGACATAAAATGAATTAATTTGTTGCTATGGGGGAAAAATGGGAAGTGACTGCTAATGGGTACAGGGTTTCCTTTGGGGATGATGGAAATATCGTGGAATTAGGTAGTGGTGAAGCTGGCACAACTTTGGTATTGGGCTGAAAGCTACTATACTGGGCACTTTTTAAAGACTGAACTTTATGGTATATAAATTATATCTCAATTTTTTAAAAGACTGGTAAACTACTGAAAGGTAAAGAAACTTGAAGTATGAGAAACACAATCATACAAATCCATGTGCTTACTCTTAACCTTAGGAACTTTCCTGAGATTGCTAATTAAATATTTGCCTGGATAAACTATAAATAAGTATATAATACCCTAACCACAAATGCTTAAGTAAGTGTTAGTCGTGTGGCCACATCCAACTCTTTGCCACCTCATGGCCTATAACCCTCCAGGCTCCTGTGTCCATGGGATTCTACAGGTAAGAATACTGGAGTGGGTTGCCATTCCTTCTCTAATGGATGGACTTAGAGATTATCATACCAACTGAAATAAGTGGCAACTTCTTATAAAAATAAACAATATACATTTACCATATGGTTCAGTCATTTCATTCTTAAATCTTGACTGAAGAGCAATGAAGGGATGTATCCACAAAAGACTTGTATAAGATGTTCATAAAAGCCTTAGAAAAACAACTCCAACCTGGAAATAATCCACAAGTCCATCAGCATAAGGACATAGTTATATACAGGCAATGGAACAGCACTCAGCAATGAAAAATGAAATGGAATCTTTCATAACAATAAAATTGAATTTCACCAACATTACATTCAGTGAAAGAAGTCAGACCTAAGATAGGATACACGGTAGGAGAACAAGCTAACTTAATTTACTGTGATAAAAATCATAAAGTGCTGGTCTCCAGGGGAGAATTGACTGTAAAGAAGTGTAAGGTAACTTCTGAGAGTGACAAAAAGCTTCTCTATCTTACTTTGGCTGGAGGTAATATGATTGGATAGAATAATCCAGACTCATCAACTGAACACTTATGATCTAATGCATTTTATTATATGTAATTTATGTCTCAAAAATGTTACATGAATTATATATAGTATGTAAAACTATATAAACTGTAGATATGTAGTTATCTACAGTTATAATTTTTCTTAATGTCAGATATTCTGATGTGCAACATTTAGGAAACACTGATTTTCACTAAGAACTCATACTTTCCTTAAGTTACAGTAATAGCCTGTATAGCAATTTCAATTCACTAACATTTTTTGGTCCTGTCAAGGCTATAGAATCAGGCTTGATCACCTAAGGATCACCTGCTTTAAAGAATTAAGCTGTACATTAATTTATTTTACAATCACAAAGCCACAGTTCCTCTAAGCCTTTCATTTCAATCATGTCTCCTCGGGCCAGAGCCTGGCTAAATTCTGTGCCTATACTATTTCTCTAAAATACCTAGCACAGGCAGAGAATATAGTTTCAAGACATGATTGATATTTTCAGGCGCACACTTCACAGTCTCTGTTTTGACTTTGGAGGTACAGGTAGAGTGGAACATGTGGTTTATGCTCACAAGGTTGGCAGAAGAGATCAAAGCATCTCAGCTAAAGCTGCCACAAGTTCCGTTTATTTTATGGAAAAGTTGGCGATACTGTGTACAGAAAATTCCACCTACATGCAGAAAGTCCTGAAAGAGATGCCTTTGTCAGCAGAGGCTCACAGACAACCTCCCAGCCTTCAGAGTTACCCTTGGGAAGGGGGGAGAGACTGAATAAGCACTAGAAATAAAACACATCCCAATCCACACATCTATGGACACCTTATCTTTGAAAGGAGGCAAGAATATACAATGCAGAAAAGACAATCTCTTTAACAAGAGAAAACTGGGAAAACTGGTCAACCACTTGTAAAAGAATGAAACTGGAACACTTTCTAACACCATACACAAAAATAAACTCAAAATGGATTAAAGATCTAAACGTAAGACCAGAAACTATAAAACTCCTAAAGGAGAACATAGCAAAACACTCTCCGACATAAATCACAGCAGAATCCTCTATGACTTACCTCCCTGAGTAATGGAAATAGAAGCAAAAATAAACAAATGGGACCTAATTAAACTTAAAAGCTTTTGCACACGAAAGAAACTATAAGCAAAGTGAAAAGAGAGCCTTCAGAATGGGAGAAAATAATAGCAAACGAAGCAACTGACAAAGAATTGATCTCAAAAATATACAAGCAACTTATGCAGCTCAATTCCAGAAAAATAAACCAATCAAAAAGTGGGCCAAAGAACTAAAAAGACATTTCTCCAAAGAAGACATACAGATGGCTAACAAACACATGAAAAGATGCTCAACATCACTCATTATCAGAGAAATGCAAATCAAAACCACAATGAGGTACCATTTCACACCAGTCAGAATGGCTGCTATCCAAAAGTCTACAAGCAATAAATGCTGGAGAGAGTGTAGAGAAAAGGGAACCCTCTTACACTGTTGGTGGGAATGCAAACTAGAACAGCCATTACGGAGAATAGTGTGGAGATTCCTTAAAAAACTGGAAATAGAACTGCCTTATAATCCAGCAATCCCACTGCTGGGCATACACACCAAGGAAACCAGAACTGAAAGAGACACGTGTACCCCAATGCTCATCGCAGCACTGTTTATAATAGCCAGGACATGGAAGCAACCTAGATGTCCATCAGCAGATGAATGCATAAGAAAGCTGTGGTACATATACACAATGGAATATTACATAGCCTTTAATAAGAATACATCTGAATCAGTTCTAATGAGGTGGATGAAACTGGAGCCTATTATACAGAGTGAAGTGAGTCAGAAAGAAAAACACCAATACAGTATACTAATGCATATTTGTGGAATTTAAAAAGATGGTAACGATAACCTTGTATGCAAGACAGAAAAGGAGATACAGATGTATAGAACAGTCTTTTAGACTCTGTGGGAGAAGGCAAGGGTGGGATGATCTGAGAGAATAGCATTGAAACATAATATATGTTTCATAAAATAATATATGTTAACATAAGTTAACATAATATATGTTACATAAAATAATGTATATTATCATATGTGAAACAGATCACCAGTCCAGGTTCGATGCATGAGACAGGGTGCTCAGGGCTGGTGCACTGGGATGACCCAGAGGGATGGGATGAGGAGGGAGGATGAGTCAGAAAGAAAAACACCAATACAGTATACAAATGCATATTTGTGGAATTTAAAAAGATGGTAACGATAACCTTGTATGCAAGACAGAAAAGGAGATACAGATGTATAGAACAGTCTTTTAGACTCTGTGGGAGAAGGCAAGGGTGGGATGATCTGAGAGAATAGCATTGAAACATAATATATGTTTCATAAAATAATATATGTTAACATAAGTTAACATAATATATGTTACATAAAATAATGTATATTATCATATGTGAAACAGATCACCAGTCCAGGTTCGATGCATGAGACAGGGTGCTCAGGGCTGGTGCACTGGGATGACCCAGAGGGATGGGATGAGGAGGGAGGTGGGAGGGGGGTTCAGGATGGGGAACACAGGTATACCAGCGGCAGATTCATATCAATGTATGGCAAAAACCATTACAATATTGTAAAGTAATAAGCCTCCAACTAAAATAAATAAACAAACACATCCCAGGGAGCACGGGGACTCTGCACCAAGACACTTTAAAGCCAACTCCAGGGCCAGTGTGACACCTTTGACCAGCAACACAGAACAACTGCAAAAAGATTGAACAGTCCCTTGAAATGCGAACAAGGCACTTGCCGACCCCCCCAAAATCAACCAGGCGCACTCACTCTTAGCTTTTCCCTATGTTACAAAATAAAAACAGTCCTTGGTACTACAAGATAGCAACAACTTCTGAATGATGTTCTTCTTTGGAAGGATGCAGACCAAGTTATTGTTACTTCCTAATAAAAGTATTAATAGCTACATTAAGGGCATATTATGTGGCAGGTTCTAAGAGCTTTAAATACAAGAAGTCATTTATTTCCTCCAAACAACCCTCTAAGTTCAGTATTAATATCATCAATATTCTGTAGTTGAGAAAACTGAAACCTACGATGGGAGTCAGTGATTCCCAACATTGGGCAGCGAGTAAGGATCTGAGCTGGGTTTTGAGTGGTGCTGGTCTAGCAAACTTGGCTGCAATTTGAAATAATTTGGAAAGCTTAAAAAGATTCTGATGCACAGGAACCACTTCCAAAAATTCTGATTTATCTGGTCCAGGGGGGAGCCTGGGCATCAAATTGTTTTAAATTTCTCCAGGTGATTCTAATGAAAAGCCAGGGCTGAGAACCACAGGTCCAGAGCCCTCATCATTTCTGTCTCTGCTCTGCCCCCTTTTCTGAATCATTGCCTCAAAGTCTTTTACAGCAGGTCTTCCTAACCCAGGGTTCACAGACACCCAGGCTACAGACATTTCCAAAATTGGGTATTTGGACATGTACAATTTTTTCAGTGATCTTATTTCATCAGATTCTCTGTAATAACCTTGATTCAAAATAAGATAAAGGACTTCCCTGGTGGTCTAGTGGTTAAGAATCCGCCTACCAATGCAGGGGACACAGTTTTGCTCCCTGGTCTGGGAAGAATCCACATGCCACAGAGCAACCAAGCCCACGGGCCACAACTCCTAAAGCCTCGATGCCCTGGGGCCCAGGCACCAGCACAGCAGAAGCCCCTGCAGTGAGAGGCCCAGGCACCGCAGCTAGAGAGTAGCCCCTGCTTGCTATAGCCAGCAACAAAGACCCGGTGCAGCCGAAAGCAGTAGAGAAATAAAAAGAATTTTTTAAAGGAGCTATTTAAAAAGAGAGAGCAAGTGAGCTATTCCAAAGGAAGCAGTAATAAATTTTAAAAAATAATAAAAATGAGCTATTAAAGAGGGAGCTATTCCAAAGGAAAGTGAAAATCACAATGTTTTGCAGCAGATGCCTCCGTGAATTTTCTTTTTTAATTTACATTTTAGTGGCAATGGAATCAGAAAGTCACTTAGTTTTCAGGAGAAAATCACAGTAGAACCACAAAAATGTCCTTTTCCCTAAGAACACAGGAGAACCAGGGTAGCACTGTGGTCTAGGAAAAGGGTAAAATGAGAGTTTAGTGAACTTGCGGGAGAAGAAGCAAAGTCAAGAGGCTACGGGTTGTGATGAGATGACAACCAATCCACCTGGCTTCCTAGGGTCCTCATTACATTTAAATCCGATGAGCTCAGGCTTTAAAACCAAGAAAGAGCAAGCTTGGTACAGCTGGACCTCTTAGGACAGGTCCCTCCCCTGAATCCCTTTGCGGCTTGGATCAATACTGTCCCCCAAGTGGAGAAATTCTAAAAGGAGAAATGGCACTAACCCAGTGTAATGGGGTACCATCCAAAGATACCGACAGGCAGGCTACAGAGACTATGAAATATCTTGGGTCTTTGGAGGATCCATGTGCATGCTAAGTCATTTCAGCCATGCCCGACTCTTTGTGATGCTATGGACTGTAGCCCCCCAGGCTCCTCTGTCAATGGGATTCTCCAAGCAAGAAGACTGGAGCGGGTTGCCAGGCCCTCCTCCAGGGGATCTCCCCAATCCAGAGACTGAACCCACATTCCTTATGGCTACTTGCATTGAAAAGGAGGGTTCTTTACCACTAGGGTCACCTGGTATAACCCATAAGCAAATAAGTTTCCCTTGGTGGCCTTGCCAACTGCCAATTTGCTGAATGCCAGTCAATCAGCTGGAGAAGGCAATGGCATCCCACTCTAGTGCTCTTGCCTGTAAACTCCCATGGATGGAAGAACCTGGTAGGCTGCAGTCCATGGGGTCGCTAAGAGTTGGACATAACTGAGCAACTTCACTTTCACTTTCATGCATTGGAGAAGGAAATGGCAACCCACTCCAGTGTTCTTGCCTGGAGAATCCCAGGGACAGCAGAGCCCAGTGGGCTGCTGTCTGTGGGGTCGCAGAGTCGGACACAACTGAAGTGACTTAGCAGCAGCAGGAGCAGCAATCAATCAACCTCTCACCCAAGGAAAGAGAAACAAAGAGGAAATGAGTTTTCTTGTGAATTTTCTGATTTGTGAAACAGTAAGAATCAAGAGTTTACTCTCCGGTAAGGATAAATCCAAATCAAACATCCCATCTGTCATTGACAAGTGAGGCTGTTTTGAAAAAGATCCTTAGCCCCTCTGATCTCTCATCTGAGAAGTGGGGACAATAATGTTGTTTACCTTCTAAGGTTGTTCAGAACACAGATGAAGTATGCATCTCAGTGTTGACAATGGCCAGCACATACCTAGCCTGCGACTCAGGCTGGCTATGATTACTGAAAGGTGTCTGATGAGGAACATAACTGGTATTCAGTAAATGTTTCTCTACTTTTGTTCCCTCTTCCCTTCTCTCCCTGCAGTAGATTAAAATGGCCACAAAATCTCTGCAGCTCTTCCCATTAAAGCATGTAGCCCAATCACTTATGACTTGAACTCTAGGCCACCCTTGACTTGCTTTGATGTCATGCAACTTCTGAGTTTACCTGTTGAGTGGTTTTACACCATCTGTTCTTGCCCGTTTGGATGCTGTTGCCAGGTGAGGAAGGCTGTGCTGAGCTGATGGAGATGTGTGACCTAGCCACAAGCCAGAGTCAGGCAGTCAGGTGACTGCAGCCACCTAGTGACCTCAGCCAAGACCACAGGAGAACCAGCTGGATGGGCCTAGTCTAGATGGCCGACTCAGAGACCCATGAATATATACAGAATTTCTTGTTTTCAGCCACTAAATGTGGGGGTGGTTTTTTATGCAGCCATCAGTTCAGTTCAGTTCAGTTCAGTTGCTCAGTCATGTCCGACTCTTTGTGACCCCATGAATCGCAGCACACCAGGCCTCCCTGTCCATCACCATCTCCCAGAGTTCACTCAGATTCACGTTCATCGAGTCTTTTCCAATGATAACTGATAACTCGCCAGGTCGGCAACTGTCCAGTATGTTACTGGAGAACAGTAGAGAAATAACTACAGAAAGAATGAAGGGATGGAGCCAAAACAAAAACAACACACAATTGTGGATGTGACTAGTGGTGGAAGTAAAGTCTGATGCGGTAAAGAACAATATTGCAGGGGAACCTAGAATGTTAGGTCCATGAATCAAGGTAAATTAAGTTCAGTTCACTCGCTCAGTTGTGTCCAGCTCTTTGAGACCCTATGGACTTCATTATACCAGGCCTCCCGGTCTATCACCAACTCCCAGAGCTAACTCAAACTCATGACTATTGAACTGGTGATGCCATCCAACCATCTCATCCTCTGTCAAAAAAATATCTGGAATAACAGGCAAATTTGGCCTTGGAGTACAAAATAAAGCAGGTCAAAGGCTAACAGAGTTTTGCCAAGAGAATGTACTGGTCATAGCAAATATCCACTTCCAACAAAACAAGAGAAGACTCTACACATGGATGTCACCAGATGGTCAATAACAAAATCAGATTGGTTATATTCTTTGCAGCCAAGGATGTAGAAGCTCTATATAGTCAGCAAAAACAAGACCAGGAGCTGACTATGGCTCAGATCATGAACTCCTTATTGCCAAATTCAGACTGAAATTGAAGAAAGTAGGGAAAACAGCTAGACCATCCAGGTATGACCTAAATCAAACCCATTATGACTATACAAGGGAAGTGAGGAATAGATTCAAGGGATTAGATCTGATAGAGTGCCTGAAGAACTATGGACGGAAGTTCGTGACATTGTACAGGAGGCAGTAATCAAGAACATCTCCAAGAAAAAGAAATGCGAAAAGGAAAAATGGCTGTCTGAGGAGGCCTTTAAAATAGCTGAGAAAGAAGAGAATTGAAAGGCATAGGAGAAAAGGAAAAATATACACACTTGAATGCAGAGTTCCAAAGAACAGCAAGGAGAGATAAGAAAGCCTTCCTCAGTGATCAGTGCAAAGAAACAGAGGAAAAGAACAGAATGGGAAAGACTAGAGATCTCTGCAAGAAAATCAGAGATACCAAGGGAGTAATTCATGCAAAGATGGACACAGTAAAGGTTAGAAATGGTAGGGACCTAGAAGCAGATGATATTAAGAAGAGCTGGCAAGAATACACAGAAGAACTATACAAAAAAAGATCTTCATGACCCAGAGAGTCATGATGGTTTGATCACTCACCGGAGCTAGACATCCTGAAATGAGAAGTCAAGTGGGCCTTAGAAAGCAACACTAGAAACAAAGATAGTGGAAATGATGGAATTCCAGTTGAGTTATTTCAAATCCTGAACGATGATGCTGTGAAAGTGCTGCACTCAGTATGCAAGCAATTTTGGAAATTTGCCAGCAAAACTGGAAAACACAGCAGGGGCCACAGGATTGGAAAAGGTCAGTTTTCATTCCAATCCAAAGAAAGGTAATGCCAAAGAATGTTCAAACTACCGCACAATTGCACTCATCTCATATACTAGCACAGTAATGCCCAAAATTCTCCAAGCCAGGCTTCAACAGTATGTGAACTGTGAACTTCCAGTTGTTCAAGCTGGTTTTAGAAAAGTCAGAGGAACCAGAGATCAATTTGCCAACATGTTTTGGATCATCAGAAAAGTAAGAGTTCCAGAAAAAAAATCTACTTTTGCTTTATTGACTATGCCAAAGCCTTTGACTGTGTGGATCACAACACACTCTGGAAGATTATTAAAGAGATGGGAATACCAGACCACCTGACCTGCCTCTTGAGAAATCTGTATCCAGGTCAAGAAGCAACAGTTAGAACTGGACATGGAACAAGAAACTGGTTCCAAATCAGGAAAGGAGTACATCAAGGCTGTATATTGTCACCCTACTTATTTAAGTTATATGCAGAGTACATTATGCAAAATGCCAGGTTGGATGAAGCTCAAGCTGGAATTATAACTGCCAGATGAAATATCAGTAACCTCAGATATGCAGATGACACCACCCTTATTGCAGAAAGAGAAGGGGAACTAAAGAGGCTCTTGATGAAAGTGAAAGAGGAAAGAGAAAAAGTTGGCTTAAAGCTCCACATTCAGAAAACTAAGATCATGGCATCCAGTCCCATCTCTTCGTGGTACATAGATGGGGAAATAATGGAAACTGTGACAGACTTTATTTTCTTGGGATCCAAAATCACTGCAGATGGTGACTGCAATCATGAAATTAAAAGATGCTTGCTCCTTCGAAGAAAAGCTATGACCAACCTAAACAGCATATTAAAATCAGAGACATTGCTTTGCCAATAAAGGTTCATCTAGTCAAGGCTATGGTTTTTCCAGTGGTCATGTATGGATATGAGAGTTGGACTGTGAAGAAGGCTGAGCACCAAAGAATTGATGCTTTTGACCTGTGGTGTTGGAGAAGACTCTTGAGAGTCCCTTGGACTGCAAGGAGATCAAAACCATTCAATCCTAATGGAAATCAGTCCTGAGTATTCACTGGAAGGACTGATGCTGAAACTCCAATACTTTGGCCACCCGACGCAAAGAACTGACTCATTGCAAAAGACCCTGGTGCTGGAAAAGATTGAAGGCAGGAGGAGAAGGGGACACCAGAGGATGAGGTGGTTGGACAGCATCATTGACTCGATGGACGTGAGTTTGAGCAAGCTCCGGGAGTTGATGTTGGACGGGGAAGCCTGTTGTGCTGTAGCCCACGGGGCTGCAAAGAGTCGGACCCGTGAGCGACTGGACTGCACTGGGATAACCAGTACATTGTTCTCATTTCTTGCTCAAAACCAGTGAGTCTCCCCATGACTCAGATTCATTAGAAATAGCTGAGAGCTAAGGGTTAGAGGATGATAGAAGAAGCCAGAATTTTCTAACAGCACTTTCCGACTCAGATGCTTTCTGGCAGCTGCGGTAGGGCTGCCTCCACTGGAGCGACACACAGATGTGTTTGCTGGGTTGTTTTAAGGAAGCTCAGTAACTTCTATCAATATCTCTGCAATTGCCCGTTATCCCAGCTGAAAAACAAAATGCAGAATTGAATGGGGGAAAAAAAATCAATCTAATTGCACTATACAGACATAACATATACAAAACAGCAGAAGTTTACAGGGAAAAAAAATGCCAAAGTATCTCTTAGCACCATAGAAAGCGCACACTGCCTTTTTTTATGTGAACTAATTAAAACCCTAACCAACTTAAGCTCATATCACTCAGTTGCCTGATCAGGAGTAATATAAAGTCTCATTTATCAAGGACTTTATATCAAGTGCTACTTCACTGTTTTATGCATGATTAGCCATCCTAACTGACCGGAAGATGGAGGTGCTGTTTTGTCAATTCTGCAGATTAAGAAATGAAGATGTGCCTCTTTTCATGTACTTCCCAAGCTCTCACAACTGATCACTGGCTTGAGTAAAACAAAACAATCAGATTCTTTAATAGATCTTTTGACCGAAGGCCTAAATGCTTTGACCTTAAGGTCCAGAACTGAGTTTTTGAAGTTACTTAACAATAAAAGTAAAGACATACTCAAGCGGAACCCTTCTACGTCTATCTTTCTGTTAGATGCCCAAGCCTAGAGACGTCACAAAGGGACTTCGCTATAGGACATGTTGCAGGTGAGGGCCCTGCCTCTAATGCTTCTGACCTGCTGAGATGTGAAGAAAGAGGTTCTCACAAAAGAGTCAGCAAGCTCCCAGGAGGTCCATTCTCCAAGATAACACCCAAATCTACCCAGCGTGTGTCCTGGATAACTCTGAGTAGGTGATGATTTTCTCTGTTCTTTAAGATTTGAGGGTCTCACCTTCCAGAAGAGTGTTTCTGGATCTTGAATGAACATTAGAATTACTTGACTCATTTTTTTGACAATTCCTAATAAATCTATTCAATGCTCCACTCCTGGTAATGTCCTGGGTCACGGTCAGGCTAAGGCTTGTTTGCCCACTGTAGAGAACCTATGCTTAATAAGCTCTGTCCTTGGAGGTGAGGGGGAAAACATGGCTATTCCTTTAAGACATGCTGTTTCCAGGGAAAGGTGCACATTTCCTTAGGAGTAACTATGGATTTAGCAGGCAGCGTGCTGCCCATGAGTAAAGAAGATCCATCTTGCTACACTTTGGCCTGCAGTGATGTAACGTGTGCTTGGTTGCATCAAGAACTAGAAAGGCCATATTCTGTTAAGGGACCCAGAATTCATGACTCCCACTAAGAACTGGTGGCCATTTTTCAGACCATATTCAGAAAATGCTGACACTGGCTGTGAGTTGATCTCCTGGCATGGATCCTCAACCTCTAAGAACACTTTGCTTTAGAGCAGGGAGCCCCAACCTCTGGGTTGTAATGCCTGATGATCTGAGGTGGAGATGATGTAATAATAATAGAAATAAAGTGCATGATAACTGTAATGCACTCGAACCATCCTGAAACCACCCCCTGCCCCCAGTTCATGGAAATATGGTCTTCCTCGAAACTGGTTCCTCATGCCAAAAAGGTTAGAGACTGCTGCTCTAGACCAAATACACATTCTGCTTTTAGCCACCTCCCAGGCCAAAAAAAAATAAAGCCTTGCAATTATACAAGCACCAATGCATAACTGGGCAGGCCTCCATATATATCCCACATATGTTGATTTATCATACTGGACACCTCAGCTCTAGTTAAGGGACACTAATCTCTGTCAAGACCCCCGCCTCACAGTCATGCCCTTGTTCAAGACTCGCCATCTGGAGTACTAATATATTCAAAGCCTGAGATTCTGGATGGTACTGGTATTGCACAGCCACTTGTGAAATCATAAACCGGTGCACTTTCTCCATCATCCTATCACACAGTGCTCACAGCAGAGTAGACACGTCATAGATATCTACGGAATTAAATATCACAAATGACCACACCACTGACCCCTTCACAAGCCACAATCACCTTGCAATCAGCAAGGCCCTGCACAAAGGCATTGCAACAGCCCCAGATGCTTTGTAGAAGCTGCTGCTTCCACCTAGAGGGCAACCAGACTCAGTCCTCCAGAGTCCAAGATGAAATCATTTCAGGCTGTAAGATCCTTATTTATACTGCAGCTTCAAAAAAAAAATTTTAATTTTTCAAAGTCCAATACCAACCCCACCTCCTCCTCTTTACAGAAAAAATGAGGGAATAAAACACACAATAGAATGTCCATTCATGACTACACCACACAATCATTTGCCACAGAATATTCATGCCAACACCTTGAAACATCCACTCATCAGCTTGCTCTTGGTCCTCGAAATATACATCAATTGTTTTCTATAGATTTTCCTAGTCTATGGAAATAAACTCCATTTTATAAAGGTGTTCAGAAGTACAAAGAACATTTCCCAAGACCACCCTGCTGATTTGTGGCAGGATCCAATCTAGAAATAAGGTCTTTGGGCCCCGATCCAATGATCCTTTTGCCAACATCGTAATTTAATGATCACTTGGAGAGTGATAAAATTAAAAATATTTAAGGGGGGCAAAAAGTCACACATAAGGTGGATTCAGTTGTCATCTCCCTCTCTATCCTACAATAATATTATTAACTATTAATGCTTCTACTGTGGCAAGAACGTGAGCCATCTTATAGTTGCTTCTCTTGTATAAAGGAGAAAAGAAGACCAACTGAGTATCTAGCTTGCTGCTGCTGCTGCTGCTGCTAAGTCGCATCAATCGTGTCCAACTCTGTTTTGACCCCATAGACGGCACCTCACCAGGCTCTGCCATCCCTGGGATTTTCCAGGCAAGAACCCTGGAGTGGGTTGCCATTTCCTTCTCCAATGCGTAAAAGTGAAGTCGCTCAGTCTTCGCGACCCCATGGACTGCAGCCTAGCAGGTTCCTCTGTCCATGGGATTTTCCAGGCAAGAGTACTGGAGTGGGGTGCCATTGCCTTCTCCCTTGAGCACAGGAGAATAAATAAGTCCAATAGAGAAGTGATCCATTTCACCAATGAGATTCACCATAGAGTTCCTATTTTCTCCAATTTCACTGACAAATTAAAAGACCTAGTATTTACTGAGTGCCTAACATATACCAGCTCTATTATAAGTATTTTAGACATGTGTACTCATTTTATCTTCACAATAACTAAAGGAATGGGTGCTGTCATTATCTCAGCCTTGTATATGAGGAAACTGAGGCATGGCATTGACTGCTTAACTAACTTAATGAAGCCTACAGCAAATCAGGTGAAATTTAGGTTTAGGCTGTTTGGGTCCAGGTGGTGTCCTACACTGACACTTTCTCATCATGTTACAGGCAGTATTAGGGTCAACAGAGCTGAGCTTTGGGAAACAAGATGCATTGCTTCCCCTGGATGCATCCTGTTGGCAACATGGCGAAATATGAGATTTCCAGACTCATAGCCCCAAGACATGAATTACAGTGGCTTCCATATGACAGAGCAGACCGCACTATCATCCAGAAATACAGTCTCTACCAGGTTTCCTGGAGGACAGTATAGAAACCACAGATGCCCCAGCCTCTTCCTGCTGTCCACTCGGGATGAACTCAGTTGGTGCCATCTTGTCCCGTGAACTTTTCCAGCTTGGGCTCGGACTGGGTGCACCACTCACAGAACCAGTCCTAGACATTACCAGGCACACAGGCCCTCTCATTATTCATTCTTTGTGACTTTTAAGCTTCACAGTTGAAGCCATGTTAGTTCTTTTATTGGTTGAGAAATATACTGGTGACAAAGGCAAGAGGAAAAAAGGTATCTTTCTACAGGGCAATCCTGTAGAATAAATTGGGGATCACCTTGAGAAAGCATGGTTTAAGCACAGTGCTACAGATTGAAAAAGTGGCCACACTTTCGCAGTTCCTCTAATCAGAAAATCGAGTCCATTTCTTTACCCCCTTAATCTTGGTTGTCCATGTGACATGTTTTAGAAAATGGAATATTTGAAAAGGTGATCCAAAATGAAGATTAAAGAGTACAGATTAAGACTTCCCTTCCTTTGGTTGAAATCTTAAGACCATGATGTAAATGAGCCCTAGCAAGCCTGATGAAAATGAAGAACCACATAGAGGAAAACCTACTCACCCAGCCAATAGCCACCAAACCATCAGACATGTGAGCAATGCCAGCTTAGATCAACCAGCTGTCATAAGACCCACAGATGCATCATAGCATCTAGCAGAGACCAGACCAGCTAGCCTGTCCAGAAGAGCCTCCTAGCCAACCCACAGAATTACAAACTAAGTAAAATGGTTGATAATTTAGGTTGGTAAGTTTTGGGGTGCTTGCTACATAGCAAAAGCTGATACACACAGAAAATCATGGGAAGCTAGTTTGAAAAACAAAAGTAAGCAGCTTAAATCACATCATTGTAAAAGACAAGCAAGAAATTAGAAG